>CAUYRH010060990.1:0-37864 GCA_963574655.1 Perodicticus potto | reverse complement strand
GAAGGGAAGGGGAGGGAAGGGAAGGGAAAGGAAGGGGAGGGAGGGAAGGGAAGGGAAAAGGAAAGGAAGGGAAGGAGAGGGGAGGAGAGGGAAAGGAAGGAGAGGAGAGGGGAGGGGAGGGGAAGGAAAGGGGAAGGGAAGAGGAAGGAAGGAAAGTGAAGGGAAGGAAAGGAAAAAGATTTTCAGGCATGCAGTCTATCAAAAATATTGCCTCTCTTGGGTGGCACCTGTGGCTCAAAGGAGTAGGGCGCTGGCCCCATATGCCAGAGGTGGCGGGTTCAAACCCAGCCCCGGCCAAAAAAAACTGCAAATATATATATTGCTTATTTATACATATTGCTTCTCATGCCTTTTCTCAGGAATACCCCCAAACCAGGGAGTAAACCAAGAAGAAGGAACACAAAGGACTACACATTTTGGGCCAGGCCTGGCGGCTCACACCTGTAATCCCAGCACTTTAGGAAGCAAAGACAGGAGAATTGCTTGGGGCCAGGAGATCAAGACTAGCCTCAGCAACACAGCAACACCTCATCTCCACAAAAAATGTAAAACTTATGGCTTGGCTCCTGTAGCACAGTGGTTACAGCACCAGCCACATACACCGAGGGTGGTGGGTTTGAGCCCGGCCCAGGCCTGCTAAACAACAATGACAACTGCCACAAAAAATAGCCAAAAAGTTGCTGCGCATTGTGGACGCCTGTAGTACCAGCTATTGGGGAAGCTGAGGCAAGAGAATCACTTAAGCTCAAGAGTTTGAGGTTGCTGTGAGCTGTGACACCACACACTCTACTTAGCGTGACATGAGACTCAAAAAAAAAAAAAAAAAACAAGTAAAACGTAGACCAGGTGCATTGGCTCATGCCTGTAATCCTTGGAAGGCCAAGGCAGGTGGATTGCCTGAGCTCAGGAGTTCAAAATCAACCTGAGCAAGAGCAAGACCTCAGCTCTAAACATGGCCAGGTGTTGTGGTGGGCACCCATAGTCCCAGTTACTCGGAAGACAGAGACAAGAACCGCTTGAGCCCAGGAGTTTGAGGTTGCTAGGAGCTGTGATGCCACGCCACTCCACAGGGACAACAAAGTGAGACTCTGTCTTAAAAAAAAAAAGTATGGCTTGGCGCCTGTGGCTCAACAGGCTAAGGCGCCAGCCACGTACACCTGAGCTGGCAGGTTCAAATCCAGCCCGGGCCCGCCAAACAACAATGACGGCTGCAACCAAAACATAGCCAGGCATTGTGGTGGGCGCCTGTGGTCCCAGCTGCTTAGGAGGCGGAGGCAAGAGACTCGCTTGAGCCCAGGAATTGGAGGTTGCTGTGAGCTGTGATGCCATGGCACTCCTCTATCCAGGGTGACAGCTTGAGTCTCTGTCTCAAAAAAAAAAAAAGTAAAACTTAGCCAGGTGTGGTGGCGGGCACCTGTAGTCCCAGCTACTTGGGAGGCTAAAGTAGGAGAACTATCTGAGTGAGGCCAGGAGTGCCACTACACTCCGGCAACAGAATGAGATGTTTTTAACTACATTTAAAAGCTGGTTTTCCTACAGCAATCTGGTCCCCAGAAGCTGATCCTCGTGTTCTCACCGTAATTTCCAAATCCGAAATGTTGAATTCTAAAGGGCATGTTTATTCACATTTTAACATTTCTGAAATTGAGACTATATCACAACTGATGGCCTCCTAGATCAATAAAACATGGCAGCAGCTTGCATTTGCAAGCTGTTTTATGTATTTTATGCATCTTTTCTTTCTTGAGTTTCAAGACAACTTTCTGCAATGAGTTTACCAACCCCATTATGAACATTAAGAAATGAGATTCCTGGCTCGGTGCCTGTGGCTCAACGGGCTAAGGCGCCAGCCACGTACACCTGAGCTGGCGGGTTCAAATCCAGCCCGAGACCGCCAAACAACAATGACGGCTGCAACCAAAAAATGGCTGGGGGTTGTGGCGGGCGCCTGTAGTCCCAGCTACTTGGAAGGCGGAGGCAGGAGACTCGCTTGAGCCCAGGAATTGGAGGTTGCTGTGAGCTGTGATGCCACAGCACTCTATCCCGGGTGACAGCTTGAGGCTCTGTCTCAAAAAAAAAAAAGAAATGAGATTCCATGTAGTAAAGCTACTCAGGCCAGAGCCCAGACCATGTGTGTTATGAGTGGAGGTCTGAGTGTTGATTGACCTTTTCTTTACCAAGACTTTTCAACGGATCATTTCAATTGGGTCTTCTCAGCTATCTGGTCTTTGGACTGAAGGAAATGAGGCTCAGAGAGGTTAAGCAACATGCCCCATGTCACACAGCGGGCAAGTGTCCAGCAGAATGTCTCTCTGCTGCCTCCTTGTTTGGCAGCAGCTGTGTTCCTATGGGAACCAGGCACGGGCACTCTCACCACATCCCTGCCCTCGCCCCTCTCCTGAAGCTTCAGTTGCACTCACTGCATGATCACGTCCCGGGTCAGGTCTGAGAGGTAGCGTTTGGGTTCGCCCAGGTACAGGGACCGGTAGCGCTGCCGTCTGTCCTTTGTCTCCATCAGCCAGGTGTTAAGGTAGCGGCCCACACCTACTGGGTTCTGCACCCGGAGAGGATGGCAGCACATGAGCAAACCAGGCCTGGAGACTTGACTTTGGCCCCCTCCTTCCCTCTACCAGGGTATCCAACCTTTTTCCTTTTCTGCTACACATTGGAAGAAGAGTTGTTTTGGGCCACATATTAAATACACAAACACTAACAACAGCTGATGAGCAAAAAGAAAGATCTACGCATACTTTTTCACGATATCTGACACCACAGATAAGCAGTGGGCCGCAGGCTGGGCCTGCGTCTGGGCTCATCTCTCCTCCATCAGTTAGGGGCTGAATTGTCCCCCCAAAAAGATATGTTCAAGTACCTAAAAACATGATCGTCTTCGAATATGTGGTTTTGCATTGTTTTAGTTAAGGATGAAGTCATTCTGGGGGAATAAGGTGGGTCCTTAACCAAATAAGATGGTGTCTTTCTAAGAAGAGGCGGAGAGGTTGGAGTGATGCATCTGCGGGTCAAGGGAGGTCAGGATCCCTGGCCACCAGTGGAAGCTACAAAGAGGCAAGGAAAGGGTCTTCCTCAACAGGTTTCAGAGGCGGTGTGGTCCTGGAGACACCTAGATTTTAGACTTCTAGCCTCCGGAACAGTAAGAGAATACATTTCTGGGTGGCGCCTGTGGCTCAGTGAGTAGGGCACCGGCCCCATATACAGAGGGTGGCAGGTTCAAACCCAGCCCTGGCTAAACTCCAACAAAAAAATAGCCAGGCGTTGTGGCAGGCGCCTGTAGTCCCAGCTCCTGTAGTACCAGCTACTCAGGAGGCTGAGGCAAGAGAATCGCCTTAGCCCAGGAGTTGGAGGTTGCTGTGAGCTCTGACACCACAGCACTCTGCCAAGGGCAACAAAGCGAGACACTGTCTTAAAAAAAAAAGAGAGAAAATACATTTTTGTTGTTGTGAGCCACCTAGTTTGTGGTCTTTGTTATGGCAGCCCCTGGAAATAAACACACCATCCCACGCAGGTATCTGGGTCTTGGATAACACAAGAGGTGCCAACAGAGAGGCTCAGAAGGAAGATGTAATTTGCCCAAGCTGACACAGAGAGAGAAGAAAGGCAGGGAGGGAACCCAGCTATCTGTAGAGAAATGGTGCCAAGTGGTGGGCTGGGGAGATGATGTTAGCACCTGAAGACTAATCCCATGTGAAACAGAACTTGCCTCCCACAAGAGAGAGGTCTGGTCCCCTGGGAAGCAGACTCCCCAGCTGGAGGGTGCGTGCAGGGGCTCCTGTCCTGTGAGAGCCCTGACACATGTCGGCCTGTCCCATGTTAGTGGCCAGCACGGTCACTTGGCTCTAGTCTGAACATTTTACTTGGGGTCCCCAAGTGAAGACCATCTCCCCTGCAGGAGGTGCAGGGTGGAGGCGAGGAAAGAAGGATTGGGGAACTGTCCAGCCAGTCTCACAAGGATGGGCCAATGGGGGCTGGGCACACTGGGGAGTCAAGAAGGTGGGGTGACTGGCACAGTCCCCTGGGAGGAGGAAGAGCTCAGGGGTGGGGGACAGGATGGGCAGAGAGAACAAGCAGGACAGGTAGATTACAAGCAAGTGGTTCCTGGGGAAACCAGGAGACACCTCAAAGGAGACCATGTCAAAACCAGGCAAAACTGACCTGTGCTTCTGGGCATCAGGCCAGAGGCTACTGACCGGGGATCCTGAGTGCAGGAAACAAAAGCTCTTGAATGCACTAGGAGGTGATTAGACAGCTGAGGCCATTTTGCAACAATTGAGGCAGCTGTGCACTTAGGAGTCAGGTAATTTTCTGTATGATTATTAGACCCTAATAAAAGGTGCACTTGTAAACTGCAAGGGAGGAGTAAGGGACAGAGTGACGTCAACACCCAAGGCCCGTGCGTCAATGCAGGAGGCATGCACTCAAACCCAGGAGCCTAACTGTAAAACAAAACACTAAAAACATAAAGGGCACATCACCCATTCAGGGATGGCTGCTTTTGAGAAGGGGGAAGAGAGCTGGAGAGGGAAGGGGCCAGAAGGGGCCTTGTTCAGCCAGGGATGAGAAACGGGCCAGCTTCCCCAACTGCCCCTGAAGCCTCAAGACAAACACAGGAGGGAATGGCGGGAGAGATCTATGGCAAGGTGAGAGAAAGGGTGGCTGCAGAGCGATGTCTCTCAGCTCACTGCTTCTCAAAGTGTGGTCCTGGGAGCTTGTTAGAAATGCAGATTCTCAGGGCCCACCCCAGGCCTACTGTATTAGAAGCTCTGGCGGGGGCCCAGGGATCTGTATTTTAACAGCCCTGCAGGGATGTTGAGTGTTGAGCCCTGCAGGGATGTAATACCTGCTCGCTCAAGTTTGAGAACCAAGGCCTTTGACAAATAAGACAACAGAAGTGGGCGTCAGGTCTTTTTTGAGGGGAAAAGGAGGCATAGCCTCCCGCTCAGACAGAGCATTAGTTCCCAGGGACAAGGAGGGTTTGGGGCTGCTTGTAGAGGCAGCAGCGTGTCCCCTGCCCAGGTATCCCGCATTCCAGACCCACTCACCCAGCTTCCCATAACATTCGGGCCGGTCTGCGGGTTGGACCGCTTGGAGGACAGCAGGAACGGTGGGTGGTTGGTGTGTTTGGATTTCTCCTCTGGTGGAAGCCAGGTGCCAGGGCCAGATGTGGCCTAAGGGTGAGGAATGAAGGCTGGAAGCTGGAGAGGCCCTGGCAGTGGTCCCCCTGAGGCCAGGGCAAGTGAGGGCTCCTGGCAGCTGACCTCACCTACCCAGCAACCCTGGGCCTTGAGCCAAGGAGCAGCCTGGCTACCTCCCAGCAAAGGGGCTGTGCACGCCCCCTGCCTGACTCCAGCTGCCACCCATCAGACTGACACCTCTTTCAGGTGCCTCACAAGGTTAGGAACACTAAGTACACAACCTCACCTAATTCTCACAAGCACCTCACTGTCTCCACAGCACAGGGATGTACAGCAAGGCCCAGGGAGTGACAGGGTCTCACCCAAGGGCCCGCACGGTCTAGTAGGGCCCAGAGAGATAATCCAGATCCCAGACTAGGGAGTGGAAGCCACACAGGCCTTGCAGCCAGAGGAGCTAGGTTTCAATCCCAACCCCTTCTTCCCCTTTCTGGTTTGGGGAGGCAAAATCTTCCCAAATCTGGGGTTCAATTTTGTGAAGTGCAAATGATAATCTGTACTCAGGAAATGTTGGTGCCCTTTTTTCTTTCCTGACCCCCCTCCTTCCCATGCCCTTAGGGACAGGCTTTGCTTGGAGGCCTGACTAAAGTCCAGGGCCTTCTCAGAACACTGGCTGTTCCCTCCATCTCTGCCCCACCCCGACCCCCACGGCCGTCATCTGCCTGGACACCAAGGCTGAGCTCTCTGCTCCCTTGGATGGATGAAGTGGCCAGTCCCCCTGAAGGGCAGAGTCCTGGCCCATCCTCTGCCCAGTGTCCCCTTGCCCTTTCCCCAGCACCCTGAGGGCCAGGATGGAGATGGACAGCGGCTGGGCATGTCCCGGGAGAGGCTCTAAGTACACAACCTCACCTAATTCTCATGGCCACCTCACTATCCTCACAGCACAGGGATGTATGCCAAGGCCTGGGCAGTGGGGTCTTACTCAAAGTGACCGCTAAGTGCAAGGCCAGGACAGAAACCAGGTCAGTCAGATCCCTAAGATTGAGCTTTTCCCCCTCAAAATAGCCATTGCCAGCCCCAGCAGGACAGAGAGGAAGGACAGCCATGGGGGCACACTGACCAGCGTTCGGGGGCACTGACTGAGGGTGGCCCAGTAAATCCTCTCTGTAGGGGTCTTTGGGTTGCGGGGAACTTTTGAGAAAACCCCACGCTTCTTATTGTAACGTGAGTTAAGTTCATCTGTGAAGCTCTTGAAATTCATCAGTTCCCTGGACTTTTTTTTCTGAGAAATGGAAAGAAAGAGATCCATTACGCCAGCAAAATCAAGAGTCCCCTTTCTCCACCTTCACCCACACCAGGGAGAAGCAAAGGCCAACGAGGAGGTGTCATCCACCACCCTGCTGTGCGGGTGTCGTAGGCAGACCCTACTGGGGCCAGGCCAGCGTCAGGGCCCACCCTGACCCAGACGCTGGGAGCAGACAGCCTCCCCCACCAGCATGCACCTGCCATGTGCCACCCCCACACCCAGCTTGTCCTCATCATTTCCTTCTTTCAGTCACTTGTGTGACACTTATCAAATCAGGGATTGTTCTAATCAGGAACAATAATTCAAATATTTACAAACCAGCAAGCGTGACTGAAGAAGAGGATGCAGGAAGGGGGCAGGGAAACTACTCTGCATGATACTGAAGCAGTGGGTGTGTGTCACACACACACGCAGAATGCACACCACCCAGGGTGACCCCAAGGTAAACTGTGGACTTTGAGTGATCATGGCGTGTCCATGTAGGTTCATCAACTAGAACAAATCTCTCAGTCTGGTGGGGGACACTGAGAGAGGGGGAGGCACAGGGAACTCTCTGCGTTTTCCACTCAGTTTGGTTGTGAACTTGAAACCGCTCTTTTAAAAAGCCTGTGAAGGCTTGGCGCCTGTGGCTCAACGGACTAAGGCGCCAGCCACGTACACCTGAGCTGGAGGGTTCGAATCCAGTCCGGGCCCGCCAAACAACAATGACCGGCTGCAACCAAAAAATGGCCGGGCGTTGTGGTGGGCGCCTGTAGTCCCAGCTACTTGGGAGGCAGAGGCAGGAGACTCGCTTGAGCCCAGAAATTGGAGGTTGCTGTGAGCTGTGATACCACGGCACTCTATCCAGGGTGATAGCTTGAGGCTCTGTCTCAAAATAAATAAATAAATAAATAAATAAATAAATAAATAAATAAATAAATAAATAATTAAAAGCCTGTGAAAACAAACACAAAAACGGTCTGGCCTGGGCACTGACCACAGCACCTACAGAGGGTCCCGAGGTCCCTGCTGTTCTGGGCAGGATAGGAAAAGGCTTAGGAGGTCCCGGGGAGCAGCTGGGGAGGGCTCAGTTTAGCGGCTGACCTCCCAACAGGTCCCGAGATCTTTCCACATTAACCACCTCCCTCCTAGGCCTCCTGCCGCCCAGGCCAGTCCTCAGCACCTGCTGATA
The DNA here is from genome assembly GCA_963574655.1 of Perodicticus potto. Lineage (NCBI taxonomy): Eukaryota > Metazoa > Chordata > Mammalia > Primates > Lorisidae > Perodicticus > Perodicticus potto. Next base: position 30,240 of record CAUYRH010060990.1, on the reverse strand, counting down.
CTCTGTCTCGGATCTTTTTTCTTTTTATTACTCCCTGGTGATTGTGTTTTTTTTTGTTGTTGTTTTCCCATTGGAATATAAGTTCCAGGGAGGATTTTCCCTTCACCTAGACTGCTACCTGGCCTAATTGTACACACTGAGAGAAGGCGTCGTGTAGACAAATAAATAGGTAATTAGACTGTTAAGACGCGATTCCAGTTGCTATAGCAAGAAGAAACTAAGCCCGGAGTGCTATGAAAGCACATGGCAGGTACTTGAGGGGGGCAGAAAACGAGGCATCAAGCCAAAATTCTACCTCAGTTTTCCCTCCGGCCCTCCAGTTCTCTGCCTCATTAACAGAGGCTGAGCCAGGTCTACCATGCCTGTGAAGTGTTTCCCAAAGAGCGGAACGCCTGACCCTGTGGCCTTGTGGCTAGTGTCCTGCCAGCCTTGACGCTATGGGCCACGCACACCTCTTGTTTAGTTCAGAGGAGAGGGAACTGTGAAGTCAGACGGGTGCTCTGGGGTTCAAATCCTGGCTCTGCCTCTTACCAGCTGTGTGGCGGGTTTGCTCCCAGGGAGCTGCATCCTGCCCTTGCTGTGAGGTGAAGTGAGCGGCATGTGGGAAGGGCCCCCTGTGGAGCATAGATGGAAATAACCCCCAAACCCAGGAGGTAGGTACACACCTGCACAGAGTAATGTCCGTAAGGCAGGGGCTTGCCTCGGTCACCAGAGAAAGTGTCATAGGGGCCGCGGGTGCCCATGCATCGTGCCAGGTATGTCTCGATGCCACTTTTGAAGACGTAGGTACCGGGTCCCAGGCCACTTCCCTGTAGCACAGCAGAGGCTATGAGGCCTGCAGGACAGCCCCTGACACAGGCCCATTGCCCAGTCGGGTCTGGGTTTCCCCGCCTGCCCCCAGGAGTCCCCTTCAGGATGGGGAGGCAGGCAAGGCCTGGCCAGGTGAAGGGGATACCTCATGGTCTACGGGCAGCGGCTTGTTGGTCATCCTGCACATGAGGCCCTCGGAATGCGACCGGTTCCAGGCATTCTCCTCCAGCTTCGTGTAGGGGTTGCCCTTCTCCCCGTAATTCCCAGGGCCGGGATAGTAGTTCTGTGGGGCAGGGGAGGGAGCATGAGGACCATCAGCCCCACTCTTCGTGCTGAGGCTCCTGAGGGAAAGACCCCTGGGAACACCATCTCTCGGAAAGCAGATTTGCAGGGTACCCACATGTCACCCATCCCCAGCACACAGCACTGTGGCTCATACCTTCACCCCAGGTCCAGGCGCTCCACTACGGCCACTGGCCTGTCCAAGTTAGGACTTGCTGCTTCCTCCCCACACCCACACTTCAGCCGACATGGGCCCCTCACCGCTCTGCAAATGCGTGCCACTCTGCCCAGCCTCCACTCCGCCCAGCCTCCTGGCCCTCACTTGCTATAACCACCACCTGAATGCCCCTTTGTCTGCTTGACCTTGGAAAGCCTAGAAATCCCGCAAAGCTGAAACATCCTCTTTTCCTGGGAATGAAGCCTCCCTTCCCCTGTCACCTTGACACATCTGGCCTTTACGCCCCACAGCATAGCCCTGAGGGACGTGAATGGCTTCCTGACTGTGCTGTGAGTAACACTGTGACGTGAAGGAGTCCTGGGTTCAGATCTCACCTATGCTGCTCCCTACTGAATGGCTTCGGCCTTCCGAGCTCCGCGCTCCATATTAGTTACATGGGACAGTGATTATTTCCTTCGGGGCAATGACGAGGAAGCTAAATACATGTGTGAAATCCCCAGCACAGCGCCCAGCACATAGTGGGACCCCATATATGGTAAGTCGGGGTGGGGTGCCTGTCTTGGAGGGTAGGAGAAAAAGAGGTTAAAACTGTGGCTGGGATGACCATCTGGGACTAGCAGGGCAGAAGCGTGGTCTTTGTAGGCACCTTGATGAGAGCCACCCACATCGCAGGTGGGTGTGTGGGTGTAGAATAGATACTCGGATAGACACCGGCAGGACACTTGCTGCTGCTCTGCACTTTTCAGCCACACAGGGTCGCTGCCGCTCCACACAAGGCTCAGCAGTGCCCACCTCTGGGCCCTGCAGCCTGGCTCTGGGAAAGCAGGGCGCAGCAGAGGGGCGAGGGCACTGTGGGCGACAGATTTGTTCACCCTTGAGGAACTCGGTTACATGTCACCTCCTTCCAGTGTTCCCAGGTGTGTTCTGAGGAAAACCACAAAGGGCAGCTGGGCCCCTGCATCACGTGATAGGGGCCCCAGTAGCCTTAACATTTTGGTCCTGGTGGTGACCTGATAAGATCAAGCCAACACCATTGAAATTAGCAGATGGGGAAAGCACTTTCAGCGAGGCAAACCATGTGTCTGGGATCCCACCTTCGGAAAGGGGCAGCATGAGGGTTCCAAGTCCAAAATCTATAAACCTTCTGTACTTCTAATGTGTGCCGGGCATTGTGGAGAGTACTGGGCAGGTGGGCACAGGTCTTGGGAGGCTTGAGAAATGAGGGTCAAAACAAGGGATGAGAGTGTCCCTGCTCCGATAGCCCACAAACCAGGCCCAGCCCAGTGCCAGGCACTTAGTGTAATCTTGTTTTTTTCCTTAAAACCTTCAGGCCCACACAGGTTTAGTGCCACACTCGGGCTGACGTGAAAGCCTATGATTTTAACTAAAATTTTATGCTGTCAGAGCTTTGGGGACTGAAGCAAGAATGATTAATTAGGCACTGGGGAAAGTGTGGGAATGGAGGAATTGTCACTTGTTAGATTTTTTTCTTTTTTTTTGAAGGCCCGGTCTTGAAGAATGAAGATCCCCACAGATGGATGTGGAGGGCAGTGGAAAGATAACCGAGGCAAGAAGAGCCAAGTCAGGAAGAAGGGAGACAGTGTCAGACTTGTCTCCACCATGTGCCCTGCCATCAGCTGGGCTGAGCTCTGATGTTAGATTCTGTCATCCACAGAGAGCCAAGGAACAGAATCCAAGAACCAAGGGGGCCAAGCCCGTGAGTGAAGTGTGACAGTTCTAGTTGAACATCTTGGATTCAAATCCTGCGTCTGCTTCTCATCAGCTCTATGACCCTAGGTGGTGCCCCAGTTTTCTCATCTGTAAAGTGGGCAGAATGGTAGTGCCTACTTCTCAGGGTTGTTGTGAAGATTAATTAATTAGTACGTGGTGAGTGCTATGCTAAGTGTCTGCTATTATTACTTTAGATTTGAAGGTAATGACTCATTTTGAGATGCCCCCAGGCCTCTTCTTTCACTAAGCTATGGTTTCAGCTTTCAGATGCCTCTGCTTGTCTCTTGAAAGTGGCAAGGAGTGACTTCCAGCCTTTAGAGATGATTTCACAGTGATGAGGTGTGGGAGCAAGGGTTGGACTTCCCTGTGTTTGGATCCCATTTGCCCGCTTGCTGCTCATGCAGCTTGGCACAAGTTTCACATCCTCTCTGAGCCTCCCAGGCATCATCTGGAGCAGTTGCAAAGAATTAGAATGTCTTGGAGCACCTGGCACTCAGTAGGCATGCATGCACTTACTCACTACTCAAATACTTTTTGTGCTCCTATTGCGGGCCAGGCACCACTAGGACCTTACAATGCTTCAGTGAATGAACCAGGCAGCCCTGGGCTGCTGTCCAGTGGGGAAGAAACACTAAACACACAACCACAAGACGGACTCCTAGGAAGGAAGGTGTCCCCAAGTGGGACTTAGGAAGGCTTCTAGACACTGGGAGCTGCAGCATGAGCAGCAGGGCAAACAGGAAGCTGGGGGAGGGCAGTCTCAGCAGAGGCAGCAGCAGCAGTAAAGCCTCTGCTGAGAGCACATGGCACGTCCAGGAGCTGGGAGAAGGACAGCAGTGTCCAGTGCTCCCAGTAAACTTAGTGTCAGCTCCTTTGGTGTGTGTCGGGGGTGGGGGTGTCATGGTGCCTCATGACCTCTGAGTGTAAGGCTCACCCAGGGTCCTCCCCACATGAGATGATCACCCCACAAGGCTGTCACCCCCACATCTTACTACTAGCCCCTCCTACCTGAACGCCCCAACTCTGGCCTCCACGAACAGGGTGTACCACTAAAATGAAAATCAGTCCTGCCCCTATCCAACCCTCCACTGTCCTCAGACAACACTTGGAATAACACTCAAGGGCCCCACCTTGAGTGCACGGCCCTTGGGACCCCGCCATTCACTCCACTGCCCTCTCACCTCCTCTCGCCCTTACCCATTCCCCCCTGACCACCCTGGCCACCCTGGCCACCCCACCCTCCTGCCTGCTGGTCTGTTTCAACAAGCATGTTCCCACCTCAGGGCCCTAGGCTCTGCTATTCTTGCTGCCTAGAATGCTCCACCACAAACATACGAGTTTCCGTTGCTCATGACCTGCAGGTTTGCTCAAATGTCACCTTCTCCTAGAGGCCTTCCCTGACTACTCCATAAATTGTACCGCCTCACTGTCTGTCCCCTCTGTCCCCTCCCTGTCTCGTCTGTCTTCATAGCTGTGATTATGGACCTATTTCCTCCTTTCTACTGTTGTTTCTGCCACTAGGACATCCTCTTCATGAGGGCAGGGACCTTGTCTTCATCCCTACTGGCTCCCCAAGGCCTAGGACAGTGCAAGGCACTTAGTAGGTGCTTAATCATTACTTCCTGGCTGGCTGGCTGGCTGGATATATGGATGGATGAATTTGCTGAGGATGTAATGTTTGCTGGACTCTCTACTGAGGACCCAGAGAAGAACCAGACCCATCCCTGCCGGGACATATACAACAGCCAGTGGGCCCAAGGCTGTGGCACCAGAAAGCTGAGGGCTGTGGGGACACAAAGGAGAGCCTGGCCAAACCTGGGGAGGAGACAGGTACAAGGAAGGGTGTTCCCAGCACTACGCAGTCTGCTCTACAGACAGAAGGGGGAAGGCGGGCGGCAGGGTGGCGGGAATCCTGCTCTGTGCAGGAAAACACCTACCCCGATGAGTCCTCGAAAGCGAATCTCCCCAGAGCTGAGCAGCCCCCGAGTGCTACGTGGTTTCTGCTCCAGCAGTTCTAAGAAATCTTTGAAGTTGTAGGAGCCGGGACCCAGTTTTTGCTCCTGTCCCAAGAGAAGAAAGCACAAGATAAAAACTTTAAACTTGGGGGCGGCGCCTGCGGCTCAGTGAGTAGGGCGCCAGCCCCATATACCAAGGGTGGCGAGTTCGAACCTGACTCCAGCCAAACTGCAACAAAAAATAGCCGGGGGTTGTGACAGGTGCCTGTAGTCCCAGCTACTCGGGAGGCTGAGGCAAGAGAATGATCTAAGTCCAAGAGCTGGAGGTTGCTGTGAGCTGTGATGTTACAGCACTCTACTCAGGGCAACAAAACAAGACTAGGTCTCTAAAAAAAAAAAAAAAACCTTTAAACTTGGGAATGTCCGCATAGGGAGAAACCCGAGGGATGATGGTGCTCCTTAAAGGATGAGCTTTGTCTAGCCCTGGAGGACACTGAAGACCACACTGGAGCAGCTGCCGTAGACGGAGGACCCGCCCCAGGGGCCTCACCTGCTGCCGCTTCTCCTTCAGGATGGCCTGGTACTGGAAATGGGGCATCTGTGTCAGCCGGGTGGCTTCCTGGGCCTTGGCCCAGCCTGTGCCCATCTCCTTTTTCAGCTTCTTCTTGCTGAAGCAGGTATCCGATGATTTGTAGGTTCCAGGCCCTATGTGGGACTGAGTCAGAGTCCAGTCAGAGCTATGCCGGCTGTACCCCCCCTGCCCCCCACCATCTAACTACAGAGCAGGCAGGTCCTCACTGAGCTGCCACCCTGACCTGGGGGTGGGAGCAATCCCCCTTTGTGGTCCCCAATTCCCAGCTCTAAGCTGGCACCAAAGGGCTTGACACTCAAAGTGCAATCATGACATTCTCCATCACTGGCCCCCTCTCACTTCTGGGAGGATAACAAGAGCTCACAGCCAGTCAGTACAGGAGCCAGAGACGGGGGAGGACGGGTGGAGGGAGGGTCATTGGTGGGATCACCCCTATGGTGCATCTTAGAAGGGTACAGGGGAAACTTACTAAATGTAGACTATAAATGTCTGAACACAATAACTAAGAAAATGCCGTGAAGGCTATGTTAACCGGTCGATGAAAATATTCCAAATTGTATATAAAACCAGCACATTGTACCCCATGATTGCATTAATATACACAGCTATGATTTAATGAAAAAAAAAAAAAGAAAGAAAGAAAGAAAAAAAAGAGCTGGAGACGCCACAGTGCTGCCTGTGTCAAACACACTGGAATCCCCAGCTGGGGCAAGCTCTATGCCAGGGGCTACAGCCATGGGGAGGTAGAAGGTAGGCCCCTTATGTAGCTCATCCACCATGGTGGGTGACTCCAAGGGGCAGTGGTCGGACCCCATGAGAGGCGTCAGGAAGCTGTGAAAACTCACCAGCGCCATAGAATACCGACTGAAGTACGGGGCCTCCGTGAAGGTGCTGAGCTTCTTCTGATTGGGATAAACAGCAGAGACATCAAACCTAGGGAAGGATGGAGGCCAGTGAGAGCCCAGTGCCTGGTGCCTGGCTCTGTCTTGGGCAGTTCTAGGGGCCGTGGGGGAGTTGGTTCCATGGAGCAGGGCCATGGAGGGTGAGCAACAGGGAAGCAGAGCTCCCCCCCTCCAACCTATGCACCTCCACATCCTCTTCCCACTTCATTTTCTTCCATACCCCTTATCACTACCCAACACTTTATATATATACACATAATGTATAATCCGCTCCTGCCTCCCACCCCCCACAAGAGTGCAAACTCCATGAGTACTGAGTTTTGCTGTTTTGTTCAACTGCTGCAACCCCAGATCCTAGAACTGTGCCTGGCACATAGTAGGTGATATATGGCTATATGGCTATATCTAAATATGCATACGTTATCAGTCTATTTAGAGAGAAACACATCAGGGCTAAAATCCCACCCATGACTTTTTAGCTGAATGACCTACTATGGGCCAAGTCACATGGCCTCTCTAAACCTGGCACATAGTAGGTCCTCTTGAAATGGTTTTAAGGAACTTATTAAGAATGGTAAAAGGACTCTGGGGAGGGGGAGCGCAGCAGCATGAGCCGAGAGAAAGCCCAGCCCCCTCCCAGGACTCCCTCCCTTAGGTCTCTCGCAGGCTGAGGGTGGCTAGGGGCGCAGACGGGCCCCACCTGTGGCTCTGCACCCCGAAGGGTGCTCCGCTGAACCACTTGGAGGCCATGGCGCCGGCTGGCCGGGCCGCGAGGTCCCGAAGTCTGGTCGCCCTGTGGCGCCGTGGCCGCTGCCAGGGCAACCCGGCCTTGTGATTCGCCCGCTGCGCCGCGCCCCCGCCCACCCCCCACCCCCACTCCACCCCGCCCACCCCCCCTCCCCCCTCCCCTCCCCCCACTCCACCCCGCCCCGCGCCCGGCCCGCCCCTCAGGCCTCTCCCGCGCCCCTGGCTCTTTCAATGATCTGTGCACATTTTCATGCCAGAGAGCCTTCCCTGTCCTCAAAGATTTAATGGCCCCTCGTGGTCTTTAACATGAATGTCATTTGGTCGGGTTTTAGAGTCATTTAATAGAGGAACTGTTTCTGACTTCTCACTTTATCCCAGAGCCTTGCACCAGGTCTGGGAGAACTGAGGCTCCTTTTTTGTTTGTTTGTTTTTGTTGCTATTTTGAGGCAGAATCTCATCACTGTTGCCCTGGGTGGAGTGCAGTGGCCTCATGGTAGCTCACTGAAACCTCAGTCTCCTGGGCCGAAGCAATTCTCCTGCCACACCTGCCAGAGTAGCTGGGACTACAGGTGCCCACCACGATGCCAGGCTAATTTTTCTGTTTTTAGTAGAGACAGTCTCAAACTCCTGAGCTCAAGGAATCCTCCCACCTGGGCCTCCCAGAGTGTTAGGATTACAGACGTGAGCCAAGACACCCAGCCAGAGGCCCCTTGTAATATTCTCCTGGGCTGATGGGAAACTGAAGCCCACAGAGAAGGCATGACTGAGCAAAAAGCATACCAGCTTCCCCTCTATTCTGGGGAAGGAGAAGAGCCAGAGCGTGGAGAGGAGCAAGGAGTTGCAGGGACAGTCTGACTCATCTGGTTCCCAGACATCCTGGCACCTCCTTTGGGTGGGCACTGTGCAGGTCTCTGCCGTGAGCATAGTGGAGGAAACAATGAATGACCACACAGCACGGTCAGGCCCAGGAGAGAGAGAGGCCGCGACCCTGCCTGGGGGTGGGTAGGTCAGGGCAGGCTCCCTGGGCAGGAGAATTCCATAGTCAACATTGAAGCCTGGGTATGACTTGCCAGGTAAAAAAAGGAATGGAGGGTGTGTGCCCCCAACAGGGGCTGCCCTCTCTTCCCTCCTCCCTTACCCCCTACCAGTGCCCATGATCATGTGATGTGATTGAGATTGTCTGTCTTCCACCATCACCTTTGATCCTCCCAAGGGCCTTAGGCAAAGTCAGGGCAGAGATCTACACCCCTTTCCCTAGTGAGGAGATTGAAGCCAGAGAGAGGTAGGACTCGCCTGGGGTCCTGCATTCAGTCAATGCCAAAGCTAGAGGCAGAGTGGGTCTCCTTCAAGGCCCAATTCAATGCCCTTCTGACACCCCAAGCTGGTATTTGAATAAGAGGTGTGCCGAGCCCAGCTGAGACCTGGACTTTTGGGCTCCAGCCCACGCCCACAGCTGGCAAGGTGCTTACACTGTACCCCTGAGCGATGGTCAGAGGCAGGGACACACATAGACCAGACCAGCCAGGTCATCCGAGGATAGGCTCTGCCCTTTCCCAGCAGTAGCACCTTAAGCAAGTCACTTCTGAGTCTCAGCAGTCTTACCTTTAAAATAAAACTAATAATCTCCGTATCCCCAGACTGCTGTGAGGATTAAATGACTCACTTAGGTAACACTCCTGGCACACAGCAGGAGCTCAATAAAAGCTCATCCCCAGCCCTTGAGAAGGGATCTTACAGAGATCCAAGGATAGAGACTACGTCTCATTCGCTCTTGGTGAAGTACCTGGCACGTAGTGCCCAGGAAATATTTGTTGATTGACGAGTAAATGAATACTACTTGGTCCAACTTCCCAGTAACACACAAATCCTCAAAGAAATGTGCTCCTCCTGGCTCTGCCGCTTCCTAGCTGGTGGCCGTGGGCAAGTTACCCTGGCCAACCTTCAATTTCCCCATCTGTGATGTGCACAGGGGACGTTAGCGTCCTGGAGGAGCTGTTTTGAGGTGTCAGCGAGTGGTGGATGTATACACTGTGTATACATGTGCCAAGTCCTGTGTTCTGGGGAGGCCATCCGGCCAATCCCAGGCCTGCTCAGGTATTCTCAGGGTAGTCCAGCTGCATTCCTCTCTTCTGGCCTGCGCCCTGGGCTCCGAGACTCATGGTGGAATGACCGGAGGAAATAAGCCAAGGCGTTGAACTGGAAGCCCTGGCTGCCAGGCAGGCTGGAACAGGCCAGGTGAGACAGCTCACGGCCGGGCAGCCAGCCCTAGTCAGCCTGAAGGTTTCTCATCACAGCAGCGACCTGCTCAAGGCAAGTCTCTCCTTCCCTCTTCTTGGTGCCATTGTAGCCCCCTGCCACTCCCCTAAGGCTCAGACAGGGAAAATAATTCGCCCTGGTCACAAGTAGTGAGGCATAGTGTCATACAGCAGATAAGGGATTTGTAATGACATTTTGAGAGCTCCATGGTGGCAAGAGTTTCTCACCCATCCAGACTCTGGAGCCCTCTGTCAATGGAGTCAAGTCAAGCTTCTTAGCCAGGATTCCAGCCTCTGTGATAGGGGTGTGGGCGTTGCCTTCAGCCCTACCCTGTGTAAGGTCCAATCACATGGGCTGCCCTGTCCCTAGGACACACCCTGCCTTGGTGAACCTCTGGCCTCTTCATATCTCTACTGCTGCTGACATACGCCCACACCTACCTTCCCCACCCAATGCCCGCTCATCTTCTCAGAGTCAGAGCAAAAGCCAACGCACACATCAGGATGGCCATTATATATAAAACACATAATGGTGTGGATGTGGAAAAATTCGAACCTTTGTGCATTGCTGGTGGGAAAGTAAAATGGCCCAGCTTCTGTGGAACATAGTATGACAGTTCCTCAAAGAATTTAAGCATAGAATCCCCATATAACCCAGCAACTCCTTTCTGGGTATATACCAGAAGAATTAAAGGCAGAAACTCAAATGTATTTGTATACCCACGTTCACTGCAGGATTGTTCACAAGTGCAAGAGGTGGAAGCAACTCCAATGTACACTGACAGATAAAGGAATGAAAAAATACGATAAATCCATACAATGGAATATCATACAGCACTTAAAGGGAAGGGAATTCTGACACGTGCTGCAATATGGATGAATCTTAAAAGACATTCTGCTAAGTGGAATGAGCCAGAAACAAAGGAACCAAGACTACATGATTCCACTTATATGAGGTACCTAGAGTGGTCACGTTCATAAAAACGGAAAGGAGAATAGTGGTTTTGAGGCACTAGGGGGAAAAGGGAATGAAGAATTATTGTTTACTGGGTATGAGATTTCAATATGAGGAGATTAAAAAGGTTCTGGAGATGGAAGGTGGGAATGATTGTGAATGCACTTAACGCCACTGAATTGTACACTTGAAAAATGCTTTAAATGGTGAATTTTAATGTAAATAATATTACCGCAATTTTTTTAAAAAGCCCAGCCCTCTGGGAATCCATCCCTAATAATCCCAAGTAGGTGAGATGACAAGTTTCATCTCATAATCACCAGCAGTTTATGGTAATAATTTTTTTCATTTAAAATGTTTAAACTGGCTCAGTGCCGGTGGCTCAAGCAGCTAAGGTGCCAGTCACATACACCTGAGCTGGCAGGTTCAAATCCAGCCCCGGCCAGCCAAATGACAATGATGTCTTCAACCAAAAAATAGCTGGGCGTTGTGACAGGTGTCTGTGGTCCCAGCTACTTGGGAGGCGGAGGCAGGAGAATCACTTGAGCCCAGGAGTTGGAGGTTGCTGTGAGCTGTGATGCCACGGCACTCTACCCAGGGCGACAGCTTGAGGCTTTGTCTCAAAAAAAAAAAAAAAAGTTTAAACTTACTAAATTTTATATTTAAAAATTGACAGGTGAAAAATGACACCCAAGTGTTGTTTTAATTTACCTTCTTATTGCTAAAGTCAAATGTGTTTCTAACTTTATTAATCGGCTCTATTTCTTCTATGTTCCAAAAGGAAGCAACAGAGGTGCCAGGAGCTCCAAAACGCAGACCTCTTGCAAGGCCCAGGCACGAGAGGACTAGCAGCCCCACAGCGGGACTGCAGCAGCCCAGCACCTGGGCTAGAGGCTGGCGGGTGGCTCCCGGGACGGCTCCAGTCCTGGGAGTTAGAACTTGGGTAGCACGGGCAGAGTACAGGATGGGAACCAAGGGGAAGGAGGGGGACTGACATCTACCTGGAACAGCCATCTGTCAGGTTTACCTGCGACACCTTCCTGCCTTGGGGAAAGGATTGTCATCCTCAGGTCACACATGAGCAAAGTAGGAAATAGGACATTATACATTACCAGGGTTGGAGAAGTGGGATAAGAGCCAGCACGTGGGGCCCATAGTCTTTCCACGGGAGCCCCCCGCTGAGCAAAGAGGATGCAGAGCAATCTCAAGTGGGAAATCTGATAAATAATAGGCAAAAGTAGAGATGAGGGAGGTGGAGGGCTCCATTCGGATGAAAACACTGACGGACTGCGGAGAGGACCGGACAGTGGCAGGAGCCAGTGGGAAGGGCCAGTGCGGACTCAGAGCGTGCGCGCAGGGGGCGGAGCACCGCCTATGGAGGAATGGCCTGGCCCGCGCAAACTGGGGTTCCAGGCCTACTTGGGCACGCCCCCATTGTGTGACCAGGAAAGTCCTTTTCCACCTCTGAGCCTTAGTTTCCTCGTCAGCTGTGCAGAGAGAGTAAAAACACATCTTTACCTTGCACCGGGGTTTGCGAACCCCGAATCTGGCAATGCACCTGTTTTTCTGGCACACCTGGTTGTGCAATGTCCGCGTCTAAAAGCCGCTGAGCAGCGAAAGCGGAAACACCCACAGGACGCTCCCAGGGCCCACCCACCGGCGGGTAGCGCGCCGGACCCGGAGGCGGCCGCTCCCTGGTCCTCTGCGCGCTGCCCCGGGCCTCCCGCGCCGGGCCCGCTTGGGGGGCGTCCCAGCCACTCCCCTCCCTGCTTCGTGGACTAAGGGAAGGCCGGGCGAGCCCCAGGGAAGCCATGGCGGAGCCGGAGGCCGAGGACCTGGACGCCCTCATCGACGACCTCGACTACCTCCCGGGCCACTTCCACCTGGAGATGCAGCTGAACTTCGAGCCGCGCTCGCCCGCCCCGCTGCGCGCCCGGGACCTGAAGCTGCAGCGCGAGGGCCTTCGGCAGGAGCTCGAGCTGGCGGCCGCCCCGCAGCGCCCCGCCGTGCGTCACCTCCTGGGCGCCTTCGCCTTCTACCTGGAGGAGCTGGACGAGGCCCGCGAACGCTTCCTCGAGGTGGCCCACGAGGACCCGGGCAACCTTAACGCCTGGGCCAATCTGGCGCACGTGTACGGGCGGCTGGGACGCGAGGAAGAGGAGGAGGCGTGCGCCGCGCGCCTGGCGGACCTCATGGGTCTGGCGGCGGAGCCCGAGGCCGGCGGGGACCCCCAGCTCCGCGCGGCGCGCTGCCTGGCAGAGCAGGGGTACGCGCACGGCTTCGACGTGGGCTGCGCCAGCCCGGAGGAGCGCGCCCGGGTGCTGGCGGCTGGCATCGCGCTCTACGACAAGGCGCTGGGCTATGGGAAGCAGGTGGGTGACCCCCGCCCTCTCCCTCGTGGTCCTTTCTGTCTGCAGCCCCGACGCTCCCTGGGTCCTGGTCCTTCAGCCTCCCAAGTACTTTCCCTTTCTGGTCCCAGGCTGGGCCTGTGGCTTCTCTTTTGGGCTAGGGGATGCACCACCGTCCTAGCCTGTCTTTTAGCAACACTGAAAACCCAAGCTGGCTAATTCATCCCTCTTACCTTGGTCCTGCCAGCAAGTACCCGCGCTGGTCCCTGTGCGCACGCGCCTGAGTAAATGGCACCGTCGAGTACCCCACCAGAAAGTGGGGCAGCGTTCCCACCTCCTCTCTCCCCCTCCCCCTCATCCCCATCCATTTGAATCCCAAATCTTGACCACTCTAGTTCCTTCTATCTCTAAGGCCCATCCACTCCTCCCGAGCCGCCCTCTGCCAGCCCAACCTCAGTAATTCCTACCTGCACCGGGTGGCTGCGGTCATCCTCCAGGGGTTCCGGCCCCGCAGCGTGACCCTGCTGCCTCACCCTCCACTGCGGTGGTGCTCCATCTTGCCGGCTGCCCCAGCTGCTTACAATCCTTCTGTGACTCCCTGTTTCCTGGCTGTTTGGTGGGCATAGCTCTCTGCCTTTCTTCTGTCATGTTCCCCTCTTCCAAGCCAGGCTTTTGCCACCATCACTGACCCTGGGTCCCCTACAGGCCAGGTCTCCTTCAGCTCGCCTGTCCATTTCTCAGCCTCTGCTTGGGGTGTTCTTCTATGTCACCTTTGTCTGGAAGGTTCTTTTCAGTCTCAAGGGGATATGGCTGCCGTGGTATGTGCTGTCTCCTGGGGCCTGGCCCAGGTCTTCACAGGGCAGCTGTGGTCACTCCCACACACACATGCCAGGAGAGAGTTGGGGATTTAGATGATCTAGATGAAATCATGCTTATAAAGTACCTGGCACAGAGTAGGTGTTCAATAAATAGTTGCAGTCAGGAGGACAATCATGATAATTTCATTGTAGTTTAGGGGACTAAGGTTTGAGCAGCCAGCTTCGTTGTTGTTGTTGTTGTTGTTACGATTTTGAGATAGGGTCTTGCTCTCTTGCCCTGGCTAGAGTGCAGTGGCATCATCATAGCTCACTGCAACCTCTAACTCCTGGTTTTTTGTTTTTTGTTTTTTGTGGTTTGTTTTTTTTTTGAGACAGACCCTCAAGCTGTCACCCTGGATAGAGTGCCGTGGCATCACAGCTCACAGCAACCTCCAATTCCTGAGCTCAAGCAAGTCTCCTGCCTCTGCCTCCCAAGTAGCTGGGACTACAGGTGCCCGCCACAATGCCTGGCCATTTTTTTTTTTTTTTGGTTGCAGCCACCATTGTTGTTTGGTGGGCTTGGGCTGGATGCGAACCCGCCAGCTCAGGTGTACGTGGCTGGCACCTTACCCCGTTGAGCCACAGGCACCGAGCCTAACTCCTGGGTTTAAGTGATCCTCCTGTCTTAGCCTCCCAAGTAGCTAGGACTACAGACACATCCCACCCCACCTGGCCAATTTTTCTATTTTTTGTACAGATGGGGTCCTGCTGTGTTGCCCAGGCTGGTCTTGAAATTCTGGCCTAAAGCAATCCTCCTACCTCAGCCTCCCAAAGTGTTAGGATTATAGGCATGAGCCACTGTGCTCAGCCTCTGTCATTATTTAGCTGTGTGGCTTTGGACAAGTCACTTGTCACCTCTGACCTGAGTGTCTACTTTATAAATGTTTGTCGGTACTTATCTCTGCCTCAGGCTTACTGTGATTAGCCAACTAAATGATAGGATAGAAGTGCCAGTGAACTGGCTCAGTGCCTGTGGCTCAGCGGGCTAAGGCACCAGCCACGTACACCTCAGCTGGCGGGTTCGAATCCAGCCTGGACCCGCCAAACAACAATGATGGCTGCAACCAAAAAATGGCCGGGCGTTGTGGCGGGCGCCTGAAGTCCCAGCTACTTGGGAGGCAGAGGCAAGAGACTCGCTTGAGCCCAGGAATTGGAGGTTGCTGTGAGCTGTGATGCCATGGCACTCTATCCAGGGTCACAGTTGAGGCTCTGTCTCAAAAAAAAAAAAAAAATTGCCGGTGAACTGGTAAATTCTGGGCATGTCTAAGAGGCATTTACTGAGCATCTCAGCATTTATGGAGTACCTACTGTGTGCTAAGTCCTGTCTTTAAGAAGTTCTTGTCTGGGTCCGTGCCCGTAGCACAATGGTTAAGGTGTCACCACATACACAGAGAGGCTGGCGGGTTTGAACCCAGCCGCGGCCAGTTAAACAACAATGACAACTGCAACAAAAAATAGCCAGGCATGGTGGCGGGCACCTGTAGTCCCAGCTACTTGGGAGGCTGAGGCAGGAGAATCGCTTAAGCCTAAGAGGTTGAGTTTGCTGTGAGCTGTGATGCCACTGCACTCTACCGAGGGCAACATAGTGAGACTGTCTCAAAAGAAAAAAAAGAAGTTCTTGTCTTTAAGAAGCCCTTGAACAAGGAGAGAGAAGCAAACATTTGTTCCCTAGTCTTACATAAGCCCATCTTCTGGGAGTGGGAGCCAAAGGGACAAATCAGAGATATGTCTACAACTGGCTGAGGTCACAGGCATTCATCACAAGTCTGTGTCATGTGACAGTCATCTCTAAGTACTATGTACCCAGAGATCACACTTTCTAAACCAAAATCAGGGCCCAGAGGCTGACAATGGGAGTGCACTTTTGGGAAGTGGGCACCAAATGTTAGTCAGCAGTCAGCTGGAAAGTCCTGGTCCTGAGATAGATTGGCAGTCACTGAGTCAGAAGGGGCAACTCCCCTTCAGCAGGAGAGACTGAGGAGGCTCAGGAAGAGGCAGGAGTGCACTGGCAGGAATGAGTGGAGGGCAACACCCAGCAGGTGTGGTGTGTGCAAAGGCCCTACAGGGCCAGGGGGCTAGTGACAGGTGAGGCCTGGAGGCAGAGCCACCCAAAGCTCATAGGGAAGAGCAGAGCACACGTGGCCCTGAAAAGTTGCTGATGCAGTCTCTGAAATCGGTTCCTGCCCTCCTCTCACACCATGATTCCTCTTACTTGCCTTGAGCCTCACTTCCCAGCCACTCTAAACTGCTCGCAGCCCCCCACACATGCTATGGCTATGTCACACCTCCCTAGGTAGGTGCTGTTCCTCTGCCTAGAAAGCAAACTCCACCTGTCAAAGCCAGCTGAAACCTCCTCCTCCTCGAACCCTCCCTTCACACCACCACACACATTAATTTCAATGACTGCCCTGGCCACCTTCTAGACTTTATCTCCGAGAACCCCATGTGAACCCTTCACTCCCAATTTACAGATGGGAACTGAGGCTGAGCAAAGCTAAGTAATTTGACCCAGGTCACAAGGCTAGTAAGTGGCAGTTGAATCCTCTGCATTTTGCCTGACTACAAAACCTTTACTCTTTCTGGACAGGTCAGAGAAGTAGGGGGTGACAAGTGTAATGCAGGTGGCTGGCGGGGTTGTGGAGGGAGGACCTTGCAGGCAGCCTCCTGAGAATCTAAAGTGGAGGGGTGTCGAGGGAGAGAGATGACAAGTGGGTGTCATGTGTCAGGAGACTGGGGAGGATGAAGGCAGAAGGCCAGGGAAGCAGGAGGTGGGGACCTCAACTTCAGAGGGTTGCCACCTGCAGGAGCCCAGCATGGGTGGGCAGCCGCTGGTCTGGGCCACCCTGAGCTGCAGCAAGAGCTTTTTCATCCTGCTGGGGCTGGAACTGTCCCTGGAGCTTGAAGAACAAAGAGCTGCTCAAGAACCACAACCAGCTACTCGGCTAAACCTAAGTCGCAAAAGAAAACATTATAAAAGTCAATAATTCAGCCCATAATCTTCCAAGTCAGCAGAGTGTGTGAATATGTGAGTCTCTATGACATGCTTTCTTGGGTCTTTATTCCTTCCCATTTTTCTTTCTTAAATTGCAAAAAATATGCAGACGCAGATTGCTTTTATCATTCCTACCCTCCTCCCAGCACCCCCTACATACATGTGTGTGGGTTCTTGGTGGCAATTCTCAAGGTGTAGTGAGTACTAAGAACTTAAGTTTTGGAGTTAAACAAGATTAAAATTCTGCCTCCATCACCAGGTGGCTGCAGGCAGGTCACTGTACTCCTTTGAGCCTCAGTTTCCTCATCTGTAAAATGGGATTCTAACATCCATCTCACCAGTTGCTATGAGGACTGAGAGACCATGAAGGGTGCCAGGCTTGCTGCATGCTGGGTCATGCTGGTCTTGCTCCCTGCCTACCCTGATCCAGCTTATCTTCAAGTCATTTCTATCTTGACCTTGAAAAGATGAGCCCTGGGTCTTGGGCCCCCTCTCTGTCTCCTCCCACCGCCTGCCCCAGTGTCTGCCACGGGGCTGAACACCCAAGAGGAGTTTGCTTGCAACAGTTGTTCTATTTAATTTAGTTGAATTAAGTCTTAAAATCCCTATCGTCTTTCAAAATAAGGTAACTTGAACTTATATTTCTCTTAACAAAAACCCTGCCCAAGCCAAGTCAGTAATTTTAATTTTCTTCTCCTTGTCCCCAAATATTGGCATCTTAACACACCTGCAAATGCATGTACGTGTACACTCACACACATGCTCACATGCAGGTCTCTCACTCCGTTCGTGGCATAGGCTAGGCCCTGGGTGACAACAGGAGACCCCTGCAGTGGTGACTCTGGGGTAGGCATGCCTGTATCAGAGCATGTCACTTTGATTCAGACCTCACAGGTATTATGAAGCCACCTTGCACACAGGGCACCACAGGCTCAGGGAGGTGGAGAGATCTGCCCAGGTTGAGCTGGTGCACAGGAGCCTGTCTGGATATCACTGGCCAGCTGGGGCGGGTGGGGAGGAAGGTGGTGCTGGCCAGCCAGCCTCACAAATGTCTCACAAACAAAGGTGTGGACATTCCAGTCCATCCCTGCACCCATGAGAGTGGGGACCTGGCAGGAAGAGCCAAAGGGTGCTGACAGTCAGCAACCCCCAGGTCCCTGGTATAGGTGTGCTCACACACACCTACACACATATGTGACTCTATAGTTTGGCTAGAAGAGCTGGATGGACCTGGATAGTGGCCAGGCACTCTGCACACATGTGCACACATGTGCTTTTCATAAATTATCTCATTTGATCCTCATAGAAATGCTGGGAAAGCCAAACTGTTACTAACCCCATTCTACAGATGAGCAAACTGAGGCTCAGAGAAGTGTAGTGACTTGCCCATGGGCACACAGCTGTGAGTGGCTGGCAGGA
The DNA here is from genome assembly GCA_963574655.1 of Perodicticus potto. Taxonomy (NCBI): domain Eukaryota; kingdom Metazoa; phylum Chordata; class Mammalia; order Primates; family Lorisidae; genus Perodicticus; species Perodicticus potto. Next base: position 12,217 of record CAUYRH010060990.1, on the reverse strand, counting down.
ACTGAATTGAGGTCTGTGGGACATCAAAGCCCAGGCTGGGGGACAGCTTTCCTGGGGCTCTGGTTCCAGCCTCCTGTGGCTTCGGTCCACTCACCTGGGCATGTCAGCGCCTTCTGAGCCTGCTGCTGGCTTCTCTCCCCACTCACCTTCTAAGTCTGAGAGCTGGGTCTCCCCCTCCTCATAGATAAAGAACCCCAAAGTCAAAGATGCTTTTAGCACGGTCTGGTCCCACCACTGCTCACAGGAGAAAGATGATTACATTAGGGGTGCAGCATGGCACATTCCCCCAGAGGAGCTGAGAAAGTTTGGGCATCAGGGTTACTAGGAAGTACTGCAGTGGGCACACAATATCTGCAGGCCCACGCAGCCACCACTGCTGCTGGAGTTGGATTTGGACCCCAGGCCACACAGGGGATGGCTCTTTCACGAGGGAAAATGAATAGAGTGGCTCAATGCAGTCCAGCAAGTTGGGAAACAGGGTAAAGTAAAAATGACCACAGGGCAAAGGAGGTGCTGGGCAATCGGAAGCAGCATTTGATTTGCTCACAGCTTAAAATCAGGGAACCCAAGATAGGGCTGAATATTTACTTCCATGGCATAGCACTCAAACCCCAAATTCCCTCTGCTTGGTCACATTTACCACCCTGGCCGACATGCTTGTGATGTAGGCTGCTGCTTGGAGTCAGTCCCGATTACAGATGCAGAAGCTGGGCCAGTGGCCTCTCCAGACCCCGGGGGGAGTGAGTGGCAGGGGTGGGACCCCAATCCTACCCCTCTGTTTATTCCCCACACTCAACAAGGCAGGAGCACGAGAGCATTGCCCCCACGGAGGAGAAAAGCCCTCCTCTGCCTGTTCTGTGTGTGCCCCCATGGGTGGCAGGCCAGGGCCGGGCGGAGTGGGGTGGGGCTCTGTGTGCAGGAGCAGAGAGGCTATTCTGTGTCATCACAGAGGACATTCCAGTTGTACAGGAAGGACATAGTCCCATGGCCCGTCACCTTGTGACTTTCTTTTCTGCAGTGTCAGCCTTCACAGGGCTGGTGTGATGAGGTGGGAAAAACAGGGGCGTTGGAGGGAGACAGATCTGAACTTGAATCCTGGCACTTCCAGACTGGGTTACGGGGCTGGGCTGGTGGCTTTTTTATTAGTCTGTTTCCTTGTCTGTAAAAGGAGGAGGATGTGTTCAACCTTTTAAGGCTGCTGTGAGCAGCCCCTGCTTCCATGCGCTGAGTGATACTAGAGAAAAGTTCATTCCCTTTCCTCGGTCATTTTCCCTCTCTCCCAAAAGAGAATTACTCAGCTTTCAGGAACTAACTCTACAATGCAGAGGACAGCCTGTCACCACGGGCAAAGTCCAAACTCCAAGGCAAATACTTTCCTTAAGAACTAACACAGTCCCCATACAGCCTATTGAGATGCATATATTCATTAGCCATTGGTATAGCAAAAGAACTTCTATTAAAATCCTTCCAAATAGCCAAGCTCCCCAACATTTCCTTCCTTGGGGGCCACCTTTTAAAGTAAATGGAATGCTTAAGATCCATCCTTGTACCCACCCGAGTTAACAACTCCCTGCTCCTCTGGTGGCTTATCCTAATTCTGTTTTCTGCAGGTTCTGCCAGGTCACCAGCCTCGGTTGCTTACCCACCCAGCTGTGGGAGCTTGGATCTTCAAGCTTCCCTGAGGATCAAAATTTCTGACCCTTGTACTCACTAAGGAAGAGACGCTTCTGCTAGCCCCTTTATTCCACTCTCCATAGTGTGGTACAGCGACAGTTTAGAGCAGTGGCTCTCAAATGTCAGCCTATTTTAGAGGGCCTGTTAGAACACGGGTTGCTGAGCCCCGACACCCAGAGTTTTAGATTTAGTGGGTCGAAAACTTGAATTTCTGGCTCGGCGCCTGTAGCACAGTGGTTACGGTGCCGGCCACATGCACTGAGGCTGGTGGGTTCGAACCCAGCCTGAGCCAGCTAAAAAAACATCAATGACAACTGCAACAAAAAGTAGCTGGGTGTTGTGGTGGGCGCCTGTAGTCCCAGGTGCTTGGGAGGCTGAGGCAAGAGAATCACTTAAGCCCAAGAGTTTGAGGTTGCTGTGAGCTGTGACACCACAGAACTCTACCAAGGGTGACACAGTGAGACTCTGTCTTAAAAAAAAAAAAAAGAACTTGCATTTCTGTCCAGTTCCCAGGTGATTACTGGCCTGGGAGCCGCACTTTGAGGACCACTAGTCCAGGGTTGTCAGGTGCAGGGACTCTGGATCTAAGCTGCTAGTTCCCGGCCCTCTTGCCTTCTGGCTATGTCACTTTGGGCATGTTATCTAACCACTTTGTGTCACAGTTGCTTCATCTATAAACAGGAGAATAGTGGTCCCTACCTTGTAGTTAACACTGGAGAGAGTTGAATGGGTTAACACATATGAAGGTCTAAAAACTCATCCTGACAAAGTGCTCCACGCCTCATTGCTGGGCGTCTCTGTGCTCACCTTCGAAGTCCTCCTGTTAGGAAGCTGTGCACTGATGCCAGCGCCTAGTCCACACTTTAAAGAAATTTTCAGGACTCTTTTTCTGGAATGACCATCAGAGCTGTTGTCATAGGAGGTCTGACAACTAAGTTCACAAATTTGGACCAAGTGTAGTGGCTCACACCTGTAATCCTAGCACCCTGGGAAGCTGAGGCAGGTAGATGGCCTGAGCTCACAGGTTTGAGACCAGCCTGAACCAGAGCAATAAGACCTGGTCTCTAAAAATAGCCAGGCGTTGTGGTGGGTGCCTATAGCCTCAGCTACTTGGGAGGCTGAGGAAAGGGAATCACTGAAGCCCAAGAGCTGGAGGTTACTGTGAGCTGTGACGCCACGGCACTCTACCAGGGCAACATAGTGAGACTCTGTCTCAAAAAGAGAAAGAAAAAAAAGTGAGACCCCATCTCTAGCAAAAAAATAGAAAAAACTGAGGCAGGCTTGGCGCCCATAGCTCAGTGAGTAGGGCACTGGCCACATATGCCAAGGCTGGCGGGTTCAAGCCCAGCCCAGGCCTGCTAAACAACAATGACAACTACAACCAAAAAATAGCCAGGCATTGTGGTGGGCACCTGTCGTCCCAGCTACTTGGGAGGCTGAGGCAAGAGAATTACTAAAGCCCCAAAGTTTCAGGTTGCTGTGAGCTGTGACACCATGGCACTCTGCCAAGGGTGGCAAAGTGAGACTCTGTTCCCCCACCAAAAAAGAAAAAAAGAAAAAACTGAGGCCAAAGGATCACTTGAGCCCAAGTTGGAGGTTGCTGTGAGCTATGACGCCACAGCACTCTACCCAGGGCGACAGCTTGAGACTCAGTCTCAAAAAATAAATAAATAAATAAATAAAATGAGGAAAATAGGGGCAAGGGCCTCAGAGAGCTGGGAAATGTTCTGAGAACACCTCCCCTCGGGGCTGTCCCTCTCTCTCCTTCAGCCAGTACCATGCTCTGTAGATTTTACTTTTGGGCCAGCATGGGCCTTGCCTACTTGCCTCCCATGAATCTGCCACAGAGCAGGAGCCTAATTTAAGTCCCTCCAGTTTAAAACCTGGACTGGTATGGTGGCTAGCCCTGCCCCTCTCACAGACCACAGCATTCCCAGCTCATGAGCCTGTTGAGGATTAAGCAAGAGATAAAGGGGACATCCTGCCCAGAGCCCACCCCAGGTGGGTCCTTAGTAAATATTCCTCTTCTGATAGAAGTCCTTTGAGCCTCCTCCCAGGCTGCCTCTAAACAACAGGCCTCTGGGAGTCATAAACTCTGTAACTGAATTCCTTACTGTGTAGAAAACTCTGTAACTGAATTCCTTACCGTGTAGGAGGTTTCACAGCAACTTTATCCCATGGAGAGAGGTGGAACAGCCCCTCCCTTCTCCAAGATGGGAGGGGGCAGTCAGAGGCCTGTTTAATTTAACGCTCTGTGGCTTACCAGGTTGCCCCTGGTAACAGCTTCAGCTGCTGCTTCAGTTACAGCTAGAAGGATTTTTAAAGAAACAGACCATTTTAGGGCCAGAATTGCACAGTAGAGTGAGCAGCCAACGCCACTTTGTCACAGTGACAGAGGAAAGCCCAAGCAGGACAAGGCCTCAGACTGGGTCTGTGTATCTCATCAACTCCATCCCCTACTCACTGACTCTATCTGCAACCCCACAGTTCCTCCTCTGAAAGTGGGATCTGATGAAGAACTGTGTTTGGGATTTGTCACACAGATGTCACTCAGCTAGCTACTTTTTTGACAATCAATTTTAGTTGAGGGAGAGAGTTAATGCTTAGGAGTTGCCCCTGCAATTCAGGCATACCACCACCAGGTGGTGGTATTGCTTGTGTAGTGAAAACCATGGCCAGGCTCTTGAATTACTCAAAAAACTCAACAGTGAGCAGAATAGTGGTGAAATTACTGGGCTTTATGCCCTGATGCTAGCTAGTGTAGAACCCTAAGTCCTTTCACCTCTCTAACCTCAGTGTCTTCAGGTACATAATAAAAAGATTGGGGTGGCACCTGTATCTCAGTGAGTAGAGCACCGGCCCCACATACCGAGGGTGGTAGGTTCGAACCTGACCCCAGCCAAACTGCAACAAAAAAATAGCCAGGCGTTGTGGCAGGCATCTGTAGTCCCAGCTACTCAGGAGGCTGAGGCAAGAGAATTGCCTAAGCCCAGGAGTTGGAGGTTGCTGTGAGCTGTGTGACGCCACGGCACTCTACCGAGGGTGATAAAGTGAGACTCTGTCTCTACAAAAGAAAAAAATAGCCAGGCATTGTGGCAGGTGCCTGTAGTCCCAGCTACTCAGGAGGGTGAGGCAAGAGAATTGCCTAAGCCCAAGGTTCCTGTGAGCTGTAACGCCACTGCACCCTACCGAGGGCGACAAAGTAAGACTCTGTCTCTAAAAAAAAAGATTGATCAGGGTGTTGTGGAAAAAGCTTGTGGCTAGGACTTGATGGCATGAGTTTAAGTCATAGCTCTGTCACATACTAACTGTATGGTTTGAACACATAATTTAATTTCTTGCAGCATGAATTCCAAATAGAGTTTCTGTGAAGCAGGGCGAGCCCAGAGGACAACACATTGTCTCTTGGGAGCACAGTAGGAAGTAAAGAGCAAGGTGTAGCAGGATGTCACTGAAACAGGCTGCAGTGGACAGAGCAGCCCCTAGAGAGCCCTAAGCCCCCTCAGCTCCAAACCAGGAGAAGGGAGACGTTTATGCTAGGCTGGGCACTACCCTGACAGCTGCCAAAAGCCCCATATTATCATCTTCCTTTGCAGATATGGACATAGGTTCCAAGGGGTAACTCATCGCCCAGGGTTACCCACCTCATACAGCCAGACCTGTCAGATACCTGACCCTCTGTTCCTTGCATTACAATCCCCCGAGACTACTACACGTGCTCTCGCTGTGGCCGCACCCATTCAAGAGCATGGAAGTGAGAGCAGGTTCTTTTTCTCTCCACCATGACCATGACTCGTAGCCAGCCAGAAAGCAGGAAGGGGCCAGAGGCCATGGGCTCACAAATCTAAGAGCCACGGAGCCTGAGGCACCACATGCCTTTGGTGCTTCCCACAATCAGGGTATGCCATTATGTCAAAGTCGGTAGCCAGCTTGGCCTATAGTAGGTTAAATCCGACTCCCCTTCCTCTTTCCCAGGGCCTGGGTAAGTAAAGTAGATAAGGGTCTCCAGCATCCTACCCCCACCTCTTGCTTTGGGAAATGTTCCCCACTTCTCAGGGATGCCCTTTAGCCCTTGGGGCTGACCCCTGTCCTCTTCAGGCAGTCTTAGTCTCCTCTAAAGCCCCCATATACATATTCCCACCTAAGTAACAGGATTACCCTTCAAGGGGATGTGAATAAAAACACACGTTAGGGCTCAGCGCCTGTGGCTCAAAGGGCTAAGGCACCAGCCACGTACACCTGAGCTGGCGGGTTCGAATCCAGCCCAGGCCCGCCAAACAACAATGATGTCTGCAACCAAAAAATGGCCGGGCATTGTGGTGGGCGCCTGTAGTTCCAGCTACTTGGGAGGCGGAGGCAAGAGACTCGCTTGAGCCCAGGAATTGGAGGTTACTGTGAGCTGTGATGCCACAGCACTCTATCCAGGGCGACGACTTGAGGCTCTGTCTCAAAAAAAAAAAAAAAAACACACGTTAGGGGCCAGTCGCAATGGCTCACACCTGTAATCCCAGCACTCTGGGAGGCCAAGGCCGGCCGATCTCCTGAGCTCACGAGTTGAGTTTGAGATCAGCCTGAGCCAGAGTGAGACCCCACCTCTAAAAATAGTGGGCATTGTGGCGAGTGCCTATAATACCAGCTACTGAGGAGGCTAAAGCAAGAGAATCACTTGAGCCCAGGCGTCTGAGGTTGCTTTGTGCCCTGACACCATAGCACTCTACCAGGGTGACAAAGTGAGACTCTGTCTCGAAACAAACAAACAAACAAACAAACAAACAAAACACACCTTAGATCTTGGCACTCCCCAGCTCTAACTCCTTCTATGGCTCCCTACTGCCCTACAGATGAGTTCTAAACCCTTAGTCTGGCAATGGGGGGGGCCCTCTGATGTGCCCCAGCTGCTCCTCCCCAGCCCCTTTCCACTGGGGTTCCATCCCTAAGGGCTGCGTGCAGATCCTGTACCTGCTGGCTCATCTGAGCACATGCCCACCCTTCTAGAATGCCTTTCTCGCCGTTCCCCCTGGGTGATTCCTACTTGTCCTTCAGGATGCTGCTCCAGTACCTACTCCTCTGGGAAGCCTTAGGGACCCTCTGGGTATGCAGGACATCTATCTCCTCTGGGCTCCCTGGGCCCCAGTGTTCCCTCGACTATAATTGTGTCTTTTCTGCTGGCTCTCTTGTCAGACAGGGAGCCCCTAAAGGTGGGACCTACCTTTCCTCTTCAGTCCTCATAGAGAAGATCCTCAGGGAACACTGACTGAGAAATGCAATAGGTGGGGCCTCTTTTGCGTGTTCTTGCTGGGGAGTCTCCATGGGCAGTCACACCACTCAGTGGGATCTGACCCACAAAGTCTGCTCCTTCTTTTCCTCCTTCCAAGTCCATCCAAGGCCTGCTCAGAGCAGCCACAGCCTAACTTGCCAGTGCGGCTCCCCTACTTGTTGCCCTGTGCCCACCAGCTGCCCATTCCCACACGTGTCTGGGACCCACCCTCTGAAATGCCACCGCTGATTCAAGACCCTCCTTAAATCCACATCCCCTGGTGGTGAGTGGCCTGTCCCTCCCACTGCACTTGGTCTGCACGCCTCTGTGGCCTTAATCAGACTTGGCCTTGGACTATGGTTATTGGCAATGGGCGTGGTGAAGGGAGCACAGGGTTTGGAGCCTGACAAAAGGGGAACAAATCCTAGCTCTGACACTAGCAAGCTGTGTGATCTTGGACAAGTCACTTTGCCTCTCTGAGCTTCCCTATGCTCCTCTGTAAAGTTAGGGTAACACCTACCTAGCAGGTTTGTTGTAAGATGGAGAGAGGTATCAGGATCCTGGCTGATGGCAGGCACCCAGTCTAGTCCTGTTACTTAAGCCTGGGTCTGTTTCCCCGGCCAGCTTGTGGGCCCCTGTGGGTTAGAATGAAGGTCCCATTGAGTGCCACATCCCCATGGCACCCGACACAAGGCCTTACACCATAGGTGAGAAACACATTCACCCCAGCTGCGGGCGTGGGGTGGAGGGATGACGGGGCCCTGAGCTGAGGAGGCCATGGGGGTGTAGCTACAAAAGGAGCCTCACGCCAGCCCAGCAGGAGGTGGAAGCAGGAGGGGTGCTGCAGCCTGAGGCGGAGCTGCCGACATGCACTGGGGCTTTTATTGGTTTTCATTAAAATTCCTTCCTGAGGCAGGAGCAACTACTCCCATAAATAACAGCATAAATATTTTATCTGGTGCCCAAGTCAGTCTAACTACACGGCAAGGTTGGCAAGAATAATAACGGGACGACAGTGCAGGAGGTCCTGGGCTTTGGCTGGGCTAGATACCCTTAACATGCCCCCAGGGCCTTTTCAGGAGGGGAGAGGCTATGGGAAGGCACCCAAGGGAGAAGAGGTGGGCAGTGAAGGGGAGAGAAGGTGGGCTGGGGGTCCTGGGGAGGGTGACAGGCACCTCACTGGGGGCACTGAGCTCATCTCAAAGCCTCCGTGGGCAGAGAAATGAAGTGACTTGCCCAAGGCCATCTGGCCAGTCACTGGCAGAGACAGAACCGTAATCTAGGGTGCTTGAGGCCTTCCCACTGTGCTCACTGCCCCTTGGGATTCAGGGGAAGTGTGGGAACAATGGCCCAAGTACCTCATTGACAGCAGCATGGCCATTCTTTGCTTCCCTAGATTCCTGTGGAGGAGAAGAGGGGCTGGTACTTCACCATGGCGACGCTCTTCCTCAGGTCAGGCCAAGGCGTGGGGGTCAGGGAGGCAGGATGGGTAGGGGGAGATGTGGCCTGGCACCCAGGCAGAAGGGCAAGGGCAAGGTGGCCAAGCCCATCCCGTGGCAAGGGCTTCCCAAGGCTCACTCCCTGCCATCAGCCTGGGCAGGGCTCGAAGCACACCAGAGACAGCTGGGAGCAGGTGCCAACCAGCCACATTCCCTTCTTGGCCACAGGCTAGATGGCATCTTTCTGGAGCTGGGCAGTGAGGAGCAGAAGAGGCTGCCCGCCTTCAACCGCACACTGGCCCTGCTCCGGCAAGTGCTCAAGTCCTCAGACCCCCAGCACCGAGGTAGGGGCTGGAGGGTGGGTGGATCAGTGGCCTCTGCCCATTCTCCCTGCGCCCACCACCACTGCCTCTGCCACTGTCCCCAGTTCCGGCACTTTCTCCCTTACCCTGTCTCCTATACTCATTTGTTCACCTCAAGAAGCCCACACCCCTTGCCCATGTGAACGCTGCATTTGCAAATCACTGCAATGGCCTTTCCAGGTGTGCAGCTTGTGACCTGGAAGGTGAGAGAGACGGTTTTCCCATTTCTGCTTACTACCCCCATTTTATGGTTGGTGGGGGGGCGAATGACCGTTCTGTTGGGGAGGAGTTCTCTCAGAGCCAGACAGCAAGGACAGGGACTAAACCACCAGAGCTGGTGAAGAGTTGACATCGGAAGAGACCTATGTCCCTGAAATGAGGCTCCCAAGGTGATATACTGAAAGCAGAGAATAAGCACCAAAATGTGTTCACTCACCCCTCACCTGTCCCCTCTCTCCATCTTTGATTCTCTCTGTCCCTGGGTTGCCCTCAGTGATTGCACACCGCTATCCGTCCCAGGGTCACCAGGTTTTTTTCTTTCTTTTTTTTTTTTGGCCGCGGTCCGCGTTCGAACCTGCTACCTCCGGTATATGGGCCCCTACTCCTTGAGCCACAGGCACCGCCTAATTTTGTTGTTGTTGTTTTGTTTTGTTTTTGCAGTTTGGCCAGGGCCGGGTTTGAACCCACCACCCTTGGTGTATGGGGCCGGCGCCTTACCAACTGAGCCGCCCCTGCTCGGTCACCAGGTTAACACCTTGGGTGGGGCTGCCCCCTCCCTCCTCATGGCTCTCTTTCCCCTCTCTCCCCCTCCTGCTACTTCATAGACACCCTCTCTCACCCTTCACCCCCAGCTCTAGCCTGGTGCTACCTCGGGATGCTGCTGGAGAGGAAGCACACGTTCTCCACCACCCCCATGGGTGTCCATGACTGCGGGTACTCGGGGACTGACCCTCTGGATTGTTTTGGCAAGGTACATATCCCCGAGCCACACCCACTATCCCAAGTGGGGAAGGAGCCCAGCCCCCCAGCCTTTCCTCCCACAGCCCTCCTTCGCTGGGTACCGTCCCTCACCATGTCGCCCACCACCCCAGGAATTATCCTTACGCAGACCTTTTTCACCATCCTGTCTTCATTCAAAACAAAAGTGCTCCCTGGTCACTCTTCCCCTTTGCCAAAAGCTAAGACCTTCCCCACACCCAGTCTGACCCAGAAGCCCACTTTTCCAGCCTTGATAAAGACCTTGAGACTTTCCCCCATGAGACCTTTGTTCACAGTACTCCCTCTGTGGGGAGTTCTCTCCTTCCCATTCCAATGACATAGTGGAAAGATGGCTTTAGCTCTGCCCCCAGGCCCTGTGACTCTAAAACAAGACATTTAAAACAGGCTGCAGTCAGTAACAACAGAGGGTTGAAGTGCTGTGGCCCAGATAGAAGCCTGTACTTTGTAAGGATGGGGGAGGTGGAAGCTGACTCTGGCCCTTCCTGTCACCTGCCTCAGGAAGCAGGGGACCACACACTGGGAAGGACAGATTTGTCTGGGTGCTGGAAAGGTTTGCTGGACATGACTGGGGACTATGGCTCTCACTTTAGTGCCAGTTGGCTATGACTCAAAGCATTGGGTTCCACGTTGTCATTGAACTCATGGGCAGGTGGACATGGGTAGCTATAGGGGCTAAGAGCACTGTGGTGATATGGCTTTACGCAGAGACAGGCGTCCTATGGTTCTGGCTAACAAACAGAAAGTGGTTTGCTCTTACCCTCCCTTTTACCTAGGCCATTGAGATTGCCAAGGATCAACCTCCCATCCTGAATCGCCTGGCCAAAATCTTCCACTTTCTAGGAAAGCAGGATATGGCCATTGGAACCTGTAACATGGCCCTGGATGTAATACGAGATCCGGAGCTCAACTGGCAGGCATATTGCACGAGGGCCAAGGTGGGTCTGGATGAATATTTGCTGTATGAATGTAAGCACCCACTACATGCTAGGTCCTGGCTAGAGTGTGTTCTCTCAATCATCACGGTAATTCTCAAGGAAAATATTAGTGTACTAATTTTTCAAATGCAGAAAGTGGGGGGTTCACAGAGGTCGTCCAACTTCCTCCAGGTCATATGGCTAATAGTGGAGAGGACTGGAACTCAGACCCTAGCACAAGTGACTTCAAAGCCAGGGATGCCTCCCCTGCCCCTCCTGGTGGTGTCTGATAACCAGAGCCCTGCTCAAGGCTATAAAGCACTGATACATCCCACAATAACCCCCTTCCCTTACTTCCTCCTGCCCAACCCTGGCCACCCCTCCTGAACCTCCAGGCTCTTAGGTGTGAGGAAAACAAGGGTCTGGAATCAGCTATAATTTGACACTTGTCTGTTGGGACCATCTGCCATTCTTCTCAAACTGCATGTTGACATAGACGCTCACAAAATCAGTGCTACCATCCTGTCTAGAATAACCCTCCCCAATCCCTTCTACCCTGTTGCCCTATTTTGTCATAGCGCTTATCCTGTGAAATGGCCCTGTTTACTTGTGATTGCGTCCCTGCTAAAATGTTGGGCAGGAACCTCGTCTATCTTGTCATCACATCTCCTGGGCACTCAATACATATTTATATATATTTGTTGAATGAATGAGCGGCTCTTTCTTCATCCAACTCCCTCATTGCACAGACAGGGAAAGGAAAGCCCAGAAAGGGGGAATGACTAGCCCAGGTTGGTCCAGGACTAGGACCCCTGGGTCACAGCCTCAGGTGCTGTCTGCTGTACCACAGAGTCTCCTGGTTGCTGTTGAGGTTTCATTCAGGGCAGAAAGGAGGGCAGAGGTCCCCTCTTCTCTAAGCTGACTCTGTGTTGGCAGATCCACATCAGGGCCTACCTGCACGACCTGGAGAGGGCCAAGATGGGGCTTGGGGGCGTGCCTGACAGGAGCCACCTGGCCTGCGCCAAGGCTGACCTGGAGGAAGTGGTCAGAGTGTGCCCAGGTGTCAAGACTTACCTGGACATTGGCCAGGTAAGGCTGCCTCCCTTGGCTTGGTTAGTCAATGGCTTACCAAAAACCTCTTTAATATCTGCCAGGTGGGGCCTGGGCCCTGGGAATACAGAGAGAAATAAGGAACATCCCAACCTCCCTCCACGTGGCATGGTGAATGTTAAATAATTTGGGTACAGTTTTTGATTTTTTTTTTGAGACAGGGTCTTACTTTATCACCCTGGTTAGAGTGCCATGGCATTATAAATCACAGCAACCTCAAACTGCTGGGTTCAAGTGACCCCCTTGCCTGGGCCTCCCAAGTAGCTGGGCTCCCAAGACACTACAGGTGTCTGGCACAACACCTGGCTAGTTTTTCTTTTCTTTTTTTTTTGAGACAGAGCCTCAAGCTGTCACCCTGGGTAGGGTGCCATGGCATCACAGCTCACAGCAACCTCCAATTCCTGGGCTCAAGCGAGTCTCTTGCCTCCGCCTCCCAAGTAGCTGGGACTACGGGTGCCCGCC
>CAUYRH010060988.1:0-18961 GCA_963574655.1 Perodicticus potto | reverse complement strand
CCCTGTCCCTGATTGATGTAAAGTAGTTGAAAAAGCTGATAGAACAGAACAAGTTTGCAGAATTTCTGCCCTGTGGAAGAGACGCTGGGCTGCTAATAGTCCTGACTCAGTCTGTGAGCTTCAGCCCTTTGTCTCAGCTGTCATCCCCTGAGGGCCAGGTGCTGCCAAAATTTAGCAAAGCTTTCTCAGCCCTGCCACTTGTTGCCTCAGAAGACCACCTCTCCACTTCGGCCACCTCTCAGCTCACTTTCCTCACCACTCCCGAGCCAGGAAAACAGCACAGACCAGCAACAGTCCGCTCCCTGTCCACACCCCTTGAGAAAGTGTCCAAGAATCTTGACTCCATGGGGGACAGACCTCCAGACCTCAGGGTGAGAGTGGAGGGGAGTGCTGGGAGTTCCAACCTGCAGGTAGAGAATATATATAGTTTTTATATAGTTTTATGCCTGGCAGGAGAGTACCATAGCACCCTAGTAGGGGAAGGAGGTCCGGTTTTTAGAGGGTCTCTCCTGTCGGGTAGAGTGAGAGGACATCTGAACTCTGCTTGGTTGTTTGTATGGAGGTATGGAGTATACTGCAAGCTGCTCTCATGGGGGAGGGGACTCCCATCTGCTCAGTGATGTGCTCTGTACCTTTTATTTGTATCCTTGGGGTCGCAGGTCCCTCCAGCTGGGTTGATGTGCATTCTTCGACCTTCTCTTTTGGCTCAGTTCCAACCCGTTGGCTTTCTTGCTAAATTTCTGTCTTTTAACTCTCCTTCTGGACAAGAGCATCTGCAGAAAGCTGGCTACAGACCGCCATCTTGGCTCCTCCAAAACTGAGAAAATTCTAATAGCCAAAGACAGGCCACATATATTTATAATCTACATATCTCTTTCTTTCTTCAATCAACAGATTGGCTAGAAAATATCAATATTACAAAGACATAATATTCATCCATATCAATATTTTTTTCTTTACAAAATTCAGTTGAATTAAATGAAAACCATTGGACTAATAAAAGATAATAGATAGTAACCCAAATACAAAATATACTTTCAAAAATTAATAATATTACTCTATAATTTCAGTAACCAATTAGAATATGTCATGTATGATCCCATTTCCAATTATGAAAATATGTACACTACATTTATAATATTAAATTAAGCCATAATAAATGAAAATTTATATCATTATTCTGCATTAGAAGTTGCAACAATATATATACATATTATAGAATTTATATGAAAGATTAGTGAGAATAGCAAAGGAGGAGGAAAAAAAGTGATAGGAAAAATAATTGCCTGTGAAAACAGACTATGTAGCTTTATTTAAAAAATGATATAATGGCCAGGCACAGTGGCTCATGCCTGTAATCCCAGCACTCTGGGGGGCCAAGCCAGATGAATTGCCGAAGCTCATAAGTTTGAGACCAGCCTGAGCTACAGTGAGACTCCGCATTTAAGAATAGCCCTTCACTGTGGCAGGCACCTGTAGTCCCAGCTACTTGGGAGGCTAAGGCAAGACACTCACTTGAGCCCAAGACTCTGAGGTTGCTGTGAGCTATGATGCAACAGCTCTCTACCGGGGGTGGGGGGCAACAAAATGAAAGTCTGTTTCAGAAAAAAAAAAAAAAAAAAAAGAAGACGCAATACTGACTTACAGACAAAGAGGGCAGTGGAACATAGTAGAGATTCTACAAGCAGATCCACATATGTATGGAAATATGTATATCATAAAAGTAAAGAATGAAGTAAATTAACAACAACTATTGCTAAGATAGTTAGGTACCAATTTGGAGTCAGGAAAAGCATACACACAGAAAGACACAAACACACACACACACACCCTAATACAAACTTCAAATGAAATAAAGACTTACACTTGAAATAAAATTGGTAGGGTTAAAAAATACAGATGAAAATACTGATTTAAAAATCAAGAGGTAAAGAACTTCTTGAGACACAAAAGTCAGAAACACAGAGAAAAATTTAAACAGTGCTTGCTATATGTAAATAGAAATCAACTGTTCAACATTATCCATATATCAAAGTAAATAGACAAAAACAGAAACAAATTCAGAAAAATATTTCCATATATGTTTTATAAAATATTATGCACAAGAATAAATATATCCTACAAATTAAGGAAAAAAGATTCTAGGTATCAGCCATTTCTCAGATTCATAGCATGCAAATATCTTCTCCCATTCTAAAGGTTGTCTGTTTGCTTTAGTCGTACCCTTAGCTATGCTGAAACTTTTGTTTTCATCATGTCTCATTCATTTATTTTTGGTGTTGCTGCAATTGCCAAGGGGCTCTTCTTCATAAAATTTTTTACCAAACCAATATTATTAACACTTTTTACCTCACTTTTTCTCAAATTTTTATCATTTCAAGTCTTAAATTTAAAGCTTTTATCCAGTGAGAATCAATTTTGGCATGAGGTGAGAGGTGATGGTCCAATTTCAGTTTTCTACATGTGGCTAACCAGTTTTCCTAGTACCATTTATTAAATAGGGATTCTTTTTCCCAGCACATGCTTTTGTTGGGTTTATCTAAGATCAGATGGCGATATGTAACTTGGTTGATCTCTAGGTTCTCTTGTCTATTCCATAGGTCTATATCTCTATTTTTGTGCCATTACCTTTCTGTTTTGATCATTGTAGACTTTTATTACTTGAAGTCTGGTAGCGTGATGCCTTCAGATTTGTTTTTATTTCTTAGAATTGCATTGGTTACTTGGTTTCTTATGTTTCCATATGAAACGAAGTACTATTTTATCATGTTCTTCAAAGTATGACACTATTATGTTAATGGGGATTGCATTAAATCTACAGACCACTTTGGGTAGTATAGCATTTTAATAGTATTGATTCTTTCCAGCCATGAAAATTATATGTTTTTTCATTTGGTAACATCTGCAATTTCTTTTCTTAAGGTTTCATAGTTCTCCCTGTAAAGATCCTACACATCCTCTGTTAGGTATATTCCCAGGTATTTTCATTATCTCTCAAGCTATTGTGAAGGGTACTTTATCTTTGATTTGATTCTCAGCTTGACTGTTATTGGTGTATATGAAAGCTACTGATTTGTGGATACTGATTTTGTATCCTGAGATATTACTGTATTCCTTGGTCACTTTCAGGAGCCTCATGGTTGGTTGAATCCATTAGGTTTTCTAAGTATAAGATTTTATCATCAGCAAAGAATGAGAATTTGAACTCCTTTGTCCCCATTTGAGTGCCCTTGATACCCTTCTCTTACCTGAATGAATTGCTGGAACTTCCACCACTATGTTGAATAGCAGTGGTGATAGTGGACATCCTTTTCTGGTTTTGGTTCTACGTGGGGATGGTTTCACGATTACTCTGTTCAATATGAAATGGACTATTGGTGTGTTGTAAATGGCCTCTATCAGTTTAAGAAACGTCACACCTATGCCTATTTTATTAAAGTTTTTGTCAGAAAAGGATGCTGAATTTTGTCAGAAGTTTTTTACATGTTTATAGACAGGATCATATAGTCTTTGTTTTGATTTCCATTCACGTGGTGAATTATATTCATGGATTTATGTATGTTGAACCAACCTTGCATCCCAGGAATGAATCCCAACTGATCATGATGTATAATTTTTTTAATGTGTATTTTGTTTGATAGCATTTTATTGAATATTTTCTGTTAATATTTATTAATGATACTGTTTTATAGTTATCCTTTTTGGGGGGAGTACTTTCCTGGTTTTGGTATCAATTTGATATTTGTTTCATAGAATGTGTTGTGGGGTGATTCCTTTCTTTCTCTGTTTTGGAACAGTTTCTGTAATATAGGTGCAAGTGCCCCTTTAGAAGAATTCTGATGTGAAACCATCTGGTCCAGGAATTTTTATTGGAAGATTTTGTATTATTAATGCAGTTTCAGTGATTGATATTGATCTGTTCAAAATTTCCAATACTTCTGGTTGTATTTAGGGAGGTGGTGTGATTCCGGTATTGGTCCATTTCCCCCATGTTTTCAAATGTCTGGGAATAGAGATTTTTGTAGTGATCAGTGATTATCTTTTGTATCTCAGTGGTAGCTGTTACTATTTCCCTTTTTTTAAATTTCTGATTAAAGTTATTAGAGATCTTACATTTCTGTTTCTAGTTAATCTGCACAAAGGTTTATTGATTTTATTAATATTTTTGAAGAACCAATTTTTTGGTTTCACTGATCTTCTGAATATTATGTTCTCCATTTAATTTAATTCTGATTTAATTTTGTTTATTTCTTTTTTTTTTTTTTTTCTAGGTTTGGGATTAGTTTTCTCTCCCTTTTCCAGTTCCATTATATGGTTTATTAGTTTGTTGCTGTGCCTCACACATCATTTCATTTAATAAATTTCACTCTAGAATCTACAGAGAACTCAAACTTATCAAGAATAAAAACAAATTCTCTTATTTGTAAGTGGGAAAAAGGCATGAACAGAAACTTCTTTGAAGCAGACAGAAAAATGGTCAATAAACACATGGAAAAATGCTCATTGTCCCTAATCTTCAGAGAAATTCAAATGGAAACTACTCTGAGATACCACATAACACCAGTGAGAGTAGCCCACATCACAAAGTCCAAACACTGTAGGTGCTGGTATGGATATGGAGAGAAGAGAAGACTTTTACACTGCTGGTAGGATTGGAAACTAATATACTCTGTATGTAAAGAAGTATAGGAAATCCCTAAAGAGCTAAAAGTAAATCTTCCATTTGATTCTGCAATGCCAATTCTAGGTATCTACCAGATGAAAAACAAAATCATTTTACCATAAGGACATTTGCACTAGATGTCCATCACAGCTCAATTCACAATCACCAAGATGAGGAATCAAGGAAGTGCCCATAAACACATGATTAGTTAAATATACTGTGGTATATGTATATCATGAATACTATTCAGCCACAAAAAATAATGGAGACCTTACATTTTTTGTATTAGCTTTAATGAAGTTGAAGCACATTGTTCTTAGTAAAGTATCATAATAATAGTAAAGCAAGTATCCAACGTCAGCAATATTGATAAGAAACCAATAGATAAACAACTATACCCCCACATGAGGGAAACATAAAATTAAATTCAAGTAGAGGGAGAGGAGGAGTTAAAAGGAAGAGGGGAGGAGGGGTATTGGTAGGCTATTACTTAATGGGCACAAAGCATATATAGCGCACCCCCTGCGTGAAGGGCTCAAATACAACTTGAACTATATCTAACAAATGCAAACAATGTAACCTAATCATTTGTACCCCCATATTAATCTGAAATTTAAAAAAGGAAAAAAGGAATAAGCAACTACAAAGATGAGAAAAGAACAATAGGAATAAGAAATTCACAGTAGAGATGATGATAGCGAATCATCTGAAAAGTAATCATTCTTACTATTGAGAAAATGCAAATTAAATTATCATTGAGAAGGTTGTAATTCTGAGATGGTGGCATAAGGAGTTTTTTCTGCCTTCTGTCTAGTGAATGTAACTGTTGAAAATTGTAAAAAAAATTAAAAATCTCTTGACATTTCTGTAAAGCATATATCAAATAGAAAAACATTTCTTCAAGAAATTCTACAAATTTCTGTAAGAATTTATGTAGAGAGTCTAAAATTCTATAAGCACTTACATAAGAGAGTCTGCTGCATTTCTGCCAATATCTTAATATCTCTCTCCATTCCTTCCAGTTCATTGTGATGAAAGCCCTACTTCAGGTGAGTGTAGGAAAAAGCTCTAAATCTCTACCTTCCCCAGATATCTATCGAGAGCTACGGTATCTTCTTGGGAAGGGCAGAATGACAATTTTCCTCATCCTCCTAAATTCTATGCTGTGGAATCTGTTTTCCAAGCAAGTTCAGCTGAGAAGTTTCACCCTCTTTCCTCTATCTATCCTCCACTCAAAGGGAAAAAGCTCTACTCCACTTTTAGCAGGATTAGGATATTAGTCTCTTATTTCTTCTACCCAGCTCACCTATAGGGTATCAATTCCACACAAAGAAATACAAGACAAGAAAATCAGTACCTAGCATCCCTTTTAACTGAAGTTCTTGAAGCCTACCATAAAAGCCCATAACATTATATTATTAATATATATACTATAATAATAGAGTACCATTTTAATGGAATGTCAATGATAGGAAAGTACAGAGACAGAAAGCAGATTTGTGGTTGCAAAGGACTTCAGGTGTGGAAGAAAGTGCCAGGTGACAACAGTGATAAGTGGTTTCTTTTTGGGTGATTAACATAATTATCAGTCAGATAGTGTTGATAGCTACACAACTCTGTAAATATTAAAAGACACTGAATTATACTTTTATAAATAGTCCATATTATGATGTTATGAATCTCAATGAAAATTTATGTATAAGCCTTCTGTATATTATAAAAAAAGGTACTTTAATACTTATATAGAGTGTGCACATACACTCCAATTTCTTAATGCTCTGGTGTACACGGGAGCTTTCAAAAGCCTTCATTCTCACATGTATCACCTTTACCAACCTGTTTATTCCCAGGATTCTTGAACTGTCTATTTCTTGCCCCAAGTGTTGTCCTTTGACTCAGGCTGCTTCAGACACCCAATACTTGTGTCTTTAAATTATTTTGGTTAAAGCCACTTGAAAAACTTTCTCAGCCTGTGACTTCTAAAGTCAGGTAAAGCAATGAGAAGCTTTTGCCTCAGTCTTTCTCAGAGCCTTCAGACAGGTTGAGACTTAAAAGCAGAATTTTTTTAAATGTTCCTTTATTCTCCCTCTGGTGCAAAGATTGCATTACTCATGGCCACTACTCATTGGTTGTGGAGGATGGTAGGTGGATAACTTAAAGTGTCACAGTATTATCTTACCACAAAAGAAAAGTTTCTATGTTCAACAAGTCTTCCCTTGGTTATTGTAAGCTTTGGCTAGATTCTAGACTTATAAAAAGTTGATTCTGATAGTATTTGCTAGTTTAATATTTGTTTTTATAAAGGGATATAGCATTATAGTTTACTATTCTATTTTCAGTGATATCCACTGAATTATTGATCTGTTAACATAAAATGACTGAAATTTCAAAAAAAGCCAGCTAAACTTTAAGACTGTGTTTAAAAAATTTTATTTTGAGAGACAATAGTACAACCTCAAACCTGTTTTAATCATCCCTTATGACAGTTCTTTAAAATATATACTCCTCCTTGATTAGTGATATTTTCTTATTTAGATACAATGCATTTAGTTGCCCATTACTTTTCGTGGAGAACAGTAGGTAAATAGGAATAAATATACATATATCTTCTTTATAAATATCATTTATTCTTTTTCTCTATTTCTACCACTTTCATGCAGGCCTACCAACAGATTACCATCATTTTCTTTTTGGCAATCACTTCATTTCTTCTTCTGTGAACTATTTTCCTAAGATCTGCCTTTATGTTTTCCAAAATTACTGTGATTCTATAAAAAGAGATAAGGGATAACTTTGTTCTCTAAGATAAGATTGATGACAAGTATTAATAATACTGATGACTCGGTTCTGTTCTGATTTTGGTTTTTGAGCACACATAGCTTGAGGCAGCATCAAAGAGGAGGAAATAACTCAAGAAATAGAAGGACAGTACAAAATAAACTTAGTAATTCCAAAATATCCAATTATTCTGCAGTCATAAATCATGTATAGCAATTCTTTCCAGGTCCTTGAATATAACTTAGAACAATTTGTGGGCATCTATGCTGTTTATTAGTGATGGAATTCTCCCCTTTAGTCAGACCCAATCCCAAAACAGGTTTGTACAGTGTTCCCTAAGTGTCCCCAGTTAGACTATCTCTCAGTAATTATTCAGGGACAGCATGAGATTTCAACTAAAAAACATAACTAATATTAAAAACGCTGAAAATACTAATGGGGAGGAGCCAGCAGAAAAAATCTGGCAACATGAAAAATCAAAGCAGATCAACTCCCCTAAGAGATTACAAGGAAGACACAGCAGAAAATAGCATCCATAAAGAAATAGCTGAAATGTCAGAAATAGAATTTAGAATATGGGTAAAAAATATAGTGATTGGAATTAAGGAGAAGATAGAAATAGAAAACCAAAAAGTAGTCCAAAAGTTTTCTCAAGACATGTGTGAATTTGAAGACAAACTCACCAAGGATATGGACATAATGAGGAAAGACATAGCATAACTTAAGGAATTGAAAGAGGTATTCAAGGGGTTTGAAAACACAATAGAGATCCTCAGTAATACAGTAGAACATGGAGAATAAATAATTTCAAAATTTGAAGACAAGGCTTTTAAACTATCCTAATCATTTAAAGAGGCAGCATTGGCTCAGCACCCATGGCACAGTAGTTTCAGCACCAGTCACATACACTGAACATGATGGGTTCGAGCCTGGCCCAGGCCAGCTGAACAACAATGACCACTGCAATAAGAAAATAGCCCAGCACTGTGGTGGGCACCTGTAGTCCCAGCTATTTGTGAAGCTGAGGCAATAGAATCACTTAAGCCCAAGAGTTTGAGTTTGCTGTGAGCTATGATACCACGGCACCCTACTGAGGGTGACTTAGTGAGACTCTGTCTCAAAAATAAAATAAAATAAAATAAGATGCAGCATAAAAGAGAACAAAAAGAGTTATGGTATTATTCCAAAAGATCGAATATCCAAATTATATGGATGCCTAAAGGAGAATAGGATAGTCCTAAAACCACTAATGCTGTAGTCCAAGATATCATGGTGGAGAATTTCCTAAGTATAGTGAGAGACATAGAAGTTCATATGGTAGATAATTTCAGAACCCCAACATGATTCAATCGAAACAAAGCATCTCATAGACACATTGTGATTAACTTTGCCAAAATCAATATGAAAGAGAAAATCCTGCAAGCAGCTAGACATAAGGAAAGTCTTACCTACAGAGGGAAAAATATCAAGATGACCATAGATCTTTCAGATGAAACTTTTCAAGCCAGAAGAGGATGGTCATGAGCTTTTAACCTTCTTAAAACAATATTCAGCTCAGGATCCTTTATACTGCTAAACTGAGTTTCATTTGTGATGGAGAAATCAAATATTTTACTGACATGAAAATGCTGAGGAAATTTGCCTTAACTAGACCAGCTCTACAAGATGTATTCAGATCTATTCTTCATACCAACCAACACAATGATCCATCAACAAAGTAAATACATTCAGAAATTAAAGATCAAAACCTAGTTTCCACAATGGCAAAGGGGTAAAAATAAGCTCTGGACCTCTAAAAATGTGATGACCAAAATTCCACCACATCTATAAATTCTCTCAATAAATGTAAATGGCTTGAACTCCCCACTAAATCAGCACAGGCTAGCTGACTGGATACAAAATCTTAAGCCCAATATCTGTTATCTCCAATAAACACATTTAAACTCTAAGGATAAAACAAGTTTCAGGGTGAAGAAATGGAAAAGCATAATCCAGGAAAATGGAAATCAGAAATAAATCAGGGTTGCAATCTTATTTGCAGATTCAATTGGTTTTAAACCAATACAAATAAGAAAAGACAAAGATGGATACTACATACTGGTCAAGGGAAGCACACAACACGAAGAGATTTCAATAATTAACATATGCACACAAAATCTAAATGCTCCTCGATACGTAAAATAAGCCAAAACAATGTGAATGACATTATATCTTCCTGAACCACAATAGCTGGCTTCTTTAACCCCACTTTGGTAGTACTAGACAGATCCTTCAAGCATAAACTAGACAAAGAAGTAATAGACACAAACATGACCCTAGGACAAATGTACTTAACAAACATACAGAATATTTCATCCTAACAAAATTGAATACAATTTCTTATCAAATATGAAAATGTAGAAGAAATGGACCAATACCTTGAATTGTGCTAGTTTCCTAAACTCAACAAGAAATAATAAGATATTTTGAATAGACCTAATATCAAGCACTGAAATAACATCAATTATACCAAATATTCCCCCAAAGAAAAGCCCTTGACCAGATGGTTTCACACCAGAATTTTGCCAAACCTTCAAAGAAGAACTATATTGCATAACCTATTCCAAAACAAAGAGAAGGAATAAATTCTCCCGAACACTTTCTAGGAAGAAAATATTCCTCTGTCTCCAAAACCAGGAAAGAACCCCAATAACAAAGAAAATTATAGGCCAATATCATTAATGAATATTGATGCAAAAATATTCAGTAAGATCTTAGCAAACAGAATACAGTGACACATTGAAAATATACATCATGATCAAGTGAATTTTATCCCAGGGATGCAAGTTTGGTTTAACATACATAAATTCATAAGTGTAACTTACCACATAAATGAAATAAAAAACAGGGACCATACGATTCTCTAAATTGATGCACAAAAGGCTTTTGACAATATCTAGCATCCTTTTTTAACCAAGAACAAGGAACAAATTTTTTGTTATTCTTGAGTTCAACTATTATTCCATGATGGTGTGGGAAGATTCAAGGAATAATTTCAGTTCTGTTGAATTTTTTTAGTTTATATTTATATTCTAAGATATAATCAATTTTGGAGGATGATCCATGGGCTGATAATAAGAATGTGTATTCAATTTTGTTAGGATGAAATGTCCTGCAGAAAAAAAAACTTAAATGGGATATTTCGTAGGCCATATGTAATAAACAAACAACCAATATCATATTAAATAGAGTAAAATTGAAAGCACTTCCACTTAGAACTGGAACAAGAAAAGCAAGCCTGCTACTGCCACTGCTGAAATTCAACATAATACTGGAAGTCCTAGCCATTACAATCAGGCAAAAGAAGGCTATAAAGGGTATTCACCTGGGGACAGAGGAAGTCAAACTCTTGCTCTTGGCAGATGACATGATCTTACAGATGGAAAACCCCAAGAATTCAACTATAAAGCTCTTAGAAGTGATTAAGGAATATAGTTATATCTTGGGATAAAAAAATCAATGTCCACAAATTAGTTGCCTTCATATATGCCAATAACAGTCAAACCAGAATAAAATCAAAGACTCCGTACCTTTTTCAATAGCTCCAAAGAAGATGAAATACCTGGGAATATATCTAACAAAGGATGTGAACGATCTCCATATAACTATGAAACCCTGAGAAAAGAAATAGCAGAAGACATTAAGAAATGGAAGAACATTCCATGCTCATGGCTGGGAAGAATAAACATTGTTAAAATATCCATACTACCCAAAATGATACACATATTTATTGCAATCTCCATCAAAGTCCCAATGTCATATTTTGAAAAACTTGAAATATCACTCTATCATATAGAACCTGAAAAATTACCGAACAATTCCTAGAAATAAAAACAAATCTGGAGGCATCATGTTACCAGAATTCAGGTTATAGTACAAGTCTATAGTGATCAAAACAGCATTGTTCTGGCACAAAAACAGAAATATAGATCTATGGAATAGAATAGAGAACCTAGAGATGAAGCCAGACAGATATCATCATCTGATCTTGATAAAGAAAACAAAAGCATGCACTCGGGAAAAGAATTTCTATTTCATAAATGATGCTGGTTAGCCACATATAGAAGAATGAAACTGAACCTGCACCTCTCACCATTGACAATAATTGACTCTAGATAAAATATTTAAATTTAAGACCCAAAACAATAAAAATTCCATAAGAGAGTGTAAGGAAAAAGCTTGAAAAAATTGGTCTGGGAAAAGATTTTATGAAGAAGACACTCCTGACAGTTGCAGCAACACCAAAAATAAATGGGATACGATCAAGCTACAAAGCTTTTGCACAGCTAAGAGTACCACAAGTAACACAAATAGACAGCCTTTGGAATGAGAAAAGATATTTGTATGCTATGAATCTAACAAAGGGCTAAAAACTAGAATCTATAGAGAAGTCAAAATAAGAAACAAGATTAAGAGCAAACAACCACATTTATAAGTGGGCAAAAGAACTGAATAGAAACCTCTCGGAAGATAGATTAATTGCCAACAAACACATGAAAAAATGCTCATCATCCCTAATCATCAGAGAATTGTAAATCAAACCACTCTGAGATATCACCCAATACCAGTGAGATTAACCCACATCACAAAGTCCCAAAGCTGCAGATGTTGGTGTGGATGCATAGAGAAGAGAACACTTTTGCACTGCTGGTGGGATTGCAAACAAACACAACCTCTATGGAAAGAAGTATGGAGAATTGTCTAAGAACTAAAAGTCAAAGTACCACTTGATTTTACAATCCCATAACTATGTATCTACCTAGAAGAAAAATAATCATTTCATCACAAGGACGCTTGCACTAGAATGTTTATTGCAGCTCAATTCACAACCGTCAAGATGTGGAAGCAATCCAAGTACCCGTCTACTCATTAATGGATTAACATACTGGGGTATATTTATAGTAAGAAGTATCATTCAGTTATAAGAAAAGATGGAGACTACATTTTTTCTGTTTACCTGTATGGAATTGAAACACATTCTTCTTATTGAAGTATCTCAGGAATAGAAAAAAAATATCCAATGTACTCAATACTAATATGAAACCAATATATATAACAACTACATGCCCACAAAAAAGAAAAAAACACAAATATCGTCTTGCAAAGGGGTGGGGAGAGGAGTGAGAGTGAAGGAAGGAGGAAAGATGACTATTGGTGGATCTCACCTAATGTGTACAATCTTAGGGTGTTCAGCATGCCCCCTGGATGAAGGGATTAACTACAACTTGAACTTTACCTCAGAATTGAAAATAATGTATGTAACCTAAACATGTCTACGTTCATATTAATTGGTAATAAAAAATCAGTATCTAAATTCCAAATGGTGTATAATGAGGCACGTATGACCTCCCTACTTCCATTCATGGCCAGGAATTCAACTTGAAAGCTCTTCAGGGGTCACCTTGGCCAAGAAAGGTCCATTCAGTTGGTGGTGGCAGTTTTAGCATTCTGTTTTAATTCACACCATCCTTTTTTTTTATCTTGAATATTTTTTGAGGGACACAACTACGACTTGGACTTTTCCTAAGAAACACAAAAAATGTAATCTAGTCATCTGCACCCTCATACTAATCTGAAATTTTAAAAAATACATTAAAAGTGGACAGTTCTACAGAGACTCTTTTTGAGTACTCTTTAATCTTTAAAAAGTTCCTGAGTGGACAGTAGATGTACCAACTTCCCCTACTTCCTAAAGAAAAGACTGTACCAGATGCTTCTCACTATCAAGAAGAAAGAAAAACCTACTTCTGTTATCAATCTGCTACATGAGACATAAACAAAGCCACCACAGCAGCTTCATAGTCATTTTTGTCTTCAGTATGCGGAAGTAAAGAGAAACAATGGGGCATTTTTATCTTTTAAGAACACCAACAACTTTTCCTCTTCATTCTGACCATGCCACACCCATTTTTTCCTTTCCTTCTTTCTCTTCCTTCACTTTTCTTTCCTTCCTTCCTTCCTTCCTTCCTTCCTTCCTTCCTTCCTTCCTTCCTTCCTTCCTTCCTTCCTTCCTTCCTTCCTTCTTCCATCTTTCTCTCTCTTTCTTCCTTTTTAGGAAAAAAAAGCAGTTGAAATCTTGAAGATATATAATTGTGGGGACAATAACAAGTAAGCTTCTCTTCTTTCTGAATAGATGGCCTCTCATCCAAAAGTACATGACCTATCTAAGGACTGTCATTTACTGTATTTCTTTCTCAGAATTTTGCATAACATGATATATTATATAGAAATGTCAGTTGATTTCCTAATTATTGGTTAAGGAAAAGTGATACTTTAGAATATAATGTTATAAGATATCAGTGCTCATAATTACTCATAAGCCACAAAAAGTTTACATATTCATTACATTATTCCAATATAAGTAATTTTTACACAGACTTGGCAAATGGTAGCTTTATTAAGATTTACTTAAAATGGAAAAAGGCATATGGAAACTAATATATTGTGAAAAGCAAATTGGGGAGTAGAGTATTTTCATTTTTTGTGATAAGGAAACCTAACTAAAAGTAGCCACTGATTTTTAGCAATGTAAGAGGCATATATCCCCCACAGACAGGACAATTCAGCTGGGCAAAGGATCTTCAAACTGTGCTTACTCCTACAGTAAAATAATGATAGATTATAGATTATAGGAATTAGTACAACCAGCACCTATCAACAATCACCTGCAGAGGCAAAATGTGCACCCCATAATTTTCCTGCTAATTAAGTGATTTTAAAGCTCTAAATCTCTATGAATATAGATGCAGCAGAAACACACCAAACAAACCTCTCAGACTGGATTTACAAATTGCTCGAAAAGTTATGCCCTACTAATTACCTTACCAAATAGTCCACATTTGCCCCTCAGGCAAGTTCTAACTCAAATGTTATCTATTTTATTTTGTATATGAAAGCTCCAGCTATAACAGATCACAAGTATCTCTCCCCTTTTCTGTGTACTTACATAACTCTTATGAGTGCTTTCTAATTCGCAAATCCCCACAAACTCTCTTTACTCATTCTTCAGATTTACCATGCAAGTCATGCCCTAAATCAAATTATAAGCCATAAATGCTTCCAAATTCTGTTATATTCACAATAGAATCTAGAAATGACTCAAAATTATAAACCCTCAAACAAATCTGCCTATAAAATAACACAGCTCTCAGACATGAGGGAAACACTTTGTTAAATGAATAATGTGTTATATTAGGCAGATTCAGGCCTTAGGGGAAATAAAGCCTAACATAACTATTTATAAAGTAGTTCTCAACTTTGGCTATAAGTTGGAAAGCAGATAAGGAACTTTAAAAATTACTGATGACTGGATTCTTCCCCCAGAAATTCTCAATTAATTTGTCTAATGTGCATTATGAACATCAGATTTTTTTAATGCCCTATGTGATCCTAATATATTGCCAAAATTGAGAAACATTAGTCTACAGAAATATGGACTTTGTCCTAGATATCTACTATTTTTGTAACTGGAGCTGTTCTCCCATAACCAAAAATGTAGATTAAGGGAAAGATTTGCAGGTATATATTTTATTTGATAAACAAAATGAAACTTCACTATAAAGACACTGTGAAAGTGGTAGCGCCTGTAGCTCATTGTGTAGGGTGCCGGCCACATACACTGAAGCTGGCGGGTTGAAGCCCAGCCTGAGCCAGCTAAAACAACAATGACAATTGCAACAACAAAAAAAATAGCAGAGTGTTGTGGCGGGCACCTGTAGTCCTAGCTACTCGGGAAGCTGAGGCAAGAGAATTGCTTAAGCCCAAGAGATTGAAGTTGCTATGAGCTGCGACACCACGACACTCTACCCAGGGTGACAGCTTGAGACTCTGTCTCAAAAAAAAAAAAAAAGAAAAGAAAAAAGTAAAAAGACACTGTGAAAGCACAAATCTCTCTTAAAGAAAGATAATAGACATCTACAATCACCAATATTATGTTACAAATGGAGTTCCATTATTAAATATAATAATGATTGTGGTGTGGATGATCTCTACACAATAATTTCCTAAAACATATAAGTACATAATCTGATAAATTATGTACACTAGGCCAGGTGTGGTGGCTCATGTCTGTAACCCTAGCACTCAGGAGTCTAAGGCAGGAGGGTCCCTTGAGCTCAGGAGTATGACAGCAGCCTGAGCAAGAGTGAGACCCCATACCAACTTAAAAAAGAACAACTAGCTTGGCATGTTGTTGGCACCTGTAGTCTTAGCAACTCAGGAGGCTGAGGCAGGAGGATCACTTGAATCCAGGAGTTTGAGTTCTCTGTGAGCTAGGCTGATGCCATAACACTCTAGCCTAGGGAAAAGAAAATGAGACATTATCTCAAAAATGCATTCATTGCACATTAATGGATTTTTTACTTAATTTTTATTAAATAATAACTGTATACATTTGTTGGGTATAATATGATTCAATATACAATGTGGAATGCTTAAATCAAACTAATTAGCATAAACATCACCTCACGTACTTATTTTTGTGGTAAGATATTTATAATATACTCTTAGTTATTTTGAAATATACCCTTGCATTGTGCACATTGGGTGAGCTCTTGCCAAATACCCTCCCTCACCCTACCCCCTCCCCTTGGCCTACCTCTTCTCCCCTCTTTTTTTATGGACTATCTTTGTATTTTATCATTCCTATGAATGTGTAAGTGATTGTATATTGGTTTCATAATTGAATTGAGTACATTGTATACTTTTTTTTTTTTTTACCATTCTTGTGATACTTTACTATGAAGAATATGTTCAAGCTCCAACCAAATAAATGTAAAAGATGTAAAGTCTCCCTCTTTTTATGGCTGTATAGTATTCCATGGTATACATATACCACAATTTGTTTATCCTTTCATGGGCTGATGGACATTTAGGCTGCTTGCATGACTTGGATGTTGTGAACTGAGCAGCAATACACATTCTGGTGCAAATGTATTTGTTGTAAAATTATTACTGTTCATCTGGGTAGATACCTAGTAATGATATTACAGAATCAAACAGTAGGCCAACTTTTAGTTGTTTGAGAAATCTCCATAATTCTTTCCAAAAAGGCTATTTTGGTTTGCAGTCCCATCCGCAGTATAGAAGTGTTCCTTTCTCTCCACATCCACATCAACATCTGGAGTTTTGGGATTTTGTGACATGGGCTAATCTTACTGGAGTTAGGTAATATCTCAAAGTGGTTTTTATTTGCATTTCTCTGATGATTAAAGATGAGGATTTTTACATGTGTTTGTAGGCCATGCACTTGTCTTCTTCACAGAAGTTTCTTTTCAAGTCTCATGCCCACAGAGAAATAGAGTAGTTTGTTCTTTTCTTATTGATTAGTTTGAGTTTTCTGTGGATTCTAATTATCAGACCTTTGTTGGAAACATAACCTGCAAAAACCTTCTCCCATTCTGAAGGCTGTTTGATTGCTTTACTTAAAATGCCCCTAGCTGTGCAGAAGCTTTTTGGCTTGATGAGATCTCAGTAATACGTTTTGGTGTTGCTTCAATTGCCAGAGGGTCCTTCTCATAAAATATTTTCCCAGACCAATATCTTCAAGTGTTTTCCCTGCGCTCTCTACCAGTATTTTTATAGTTTCATGTCTTACACTTAAACCATTTATCTAGTGAGAATCAACTTTTGTTAGTGGTGAAAGCTGAGGGTCTAGTTTCAGTCTTCTACAGGTTTCTAGTCAGTTCTCCCAGCACCATTTGTTAAATAGGGAATCCTTTCCCCAGTGAATGTTTTTGTTAGGCTTATCAAAGATTAAAGGACAATATGTGGCTGGGTTCATCTCTAATTTCTCTAATCTGTTCCATATATCTACATCTCTATTTTTGTACCAGTACCACAATGTTTTCTTCAATGTATGGTATAATATGAAGTCTAGTAGAATGATGCCTCCTGATTTGTTTTTATTTCTAAGTAACGTGTTGGCTCTGTGAGTTTTTTTCTGATTCCATATAAAACAAAGTACTATTTTTTCAAGTTCTTTAAAGTATGACATTGGTGCTTTGATAGGGATTGCATTAAAACTATAGATTGCTTTGGGTGGTATGGACATTTTAACAATGTCGATTCCTCCCAGCCATGAGCACAGTATGTTTTTCCATTTGTTAACATGTTCATCTATTTCTTTTCTCCGGGTTTCATAGTTCTCATTATAGAGATTTTTCACTTCCTTTGCTAGATAAATTACCAGGTATTTCATCTTATTTGGCACACTGTAAAAGGAATACAGTCCTTGAATATATTTTTGGTTTGACTATTGTTGGAATATATGAAAGCTAGTGATTTATAAGTATTGATTTTACATCCTGAGACACTGATATATTCGTTAATCATGTCTAAGGGCTTTCCTTAGTTGATTTCCTGGGGTTTTCCAGGCATAATATCATGTCATCTATGAAGAGGGAGAATTTAACTTTCTCTAAGCCCATTTGAATTCCCTTGATCCACTTCTCTTGCCTAATTGCAATGGCTAGGACTTCCATTACTTTGTTAAATAGCAGTGGAGACAATGACCATTCTTGTCTAGTTCCAGGTCTGAGTGGAAATGCTTTCAATTTCACTCCATTCAATATGATATTGGCTGTGGGTTTTCCATAGCTGGCCTCTATCAGTTTAAGAAATGTCCCATCAATATTGGCCTATTTTTTTAAGTGTTCTAATCATGAAAGGATGCTTGATATAAGCAAAAGCTTTTTCTATCAATTGATAGAATCATATGTTCTTTATTTTTTATTTTATTTATGTGATGTATTATATTTACAGATTTATATATGTTGAACCAACCTTTTAACCCTGGGATAAAACCTACTTGATTGTGGGGTATAATGTTTTTGATTTATTGTTAAATTCTGTTTGCTAGGATCATATAGAATATTTTTCATTGATATTCATTAATGATATTGGTATATAGCTTTTTTGTTCTTTGTTGCATCTTTTCTTGGTTTGGCGATAAAGGTGATATTTGTTTCAAAGAATGGGGTGGGAGGACTCCTTCTTTTTCAATTTTATTAATCATTTCAAAGAACTACCTCTTTTTTGCTTTTTTCCCTTTCTAATTTGAAAGAATAAAAATTATTTCTTGTATCATTTCAGATGGTCACAGGACAAAAAATGAACTAAATAGCAACAGAAATCTTCATATTCAAACTAAGTCATGTAAACTAAATAACCTTAGGCTGAATGATTGTTGGGTTGGAGACAAAATTAAGAAAGAAATTATCAGATTTTTGAAACAAAATGATAATAAAGACATAAACTATCAAAACCTGTGGGATACAGTGAAGGCAGTGCTAAGAAGCAAAGTTATAACATTAGAAGCCATCATTAAAAAAAAAAAAAAAAACGGAAAAAGAGAAAATCAAAAACCTAATGGAAAATCTTAAGCAAAGAGAAAAGGAAGAATAATCCAACCCTAAACCCAGCAGAAGAAAAGAAATAACCAAAATCAGGGCAGAATTAAATGAAATTGAAAACAAAAGAATT
>CAUYRH010060987.1:0-40056 GCA_963574655.1 Perodicticus potto | reverse complement strand
CTCAAGCAGCTAAGGCGCCAGCCACGTATACTTGAGCTGGCAGGTTCAAATCCAGTGGAGGTAGGAGACTCGCTTGAGCCCAGAAATTGGAGGTTGCTGTGAGCTGTGATGCCACAGCACTCTATCCAGGGTGACAGCTTGGGGCTCTGTCTCAAAAAATATATATATATATATTATTATACAGGTTTATTTTTTACTTTTCAAGGAACTGGGTAAACATTCCAACCTATTTCATTTATTGTTGTAAACAGATAGATAGAAGAAAAGTAAAATATTTTTTATCAATTTTATTGACTTGGGAACATATTTAGAAGAATTTATAGAACTATTCTATTTCTCCCCACTATTTTTTATGTTATAGAGCTAGAAACTGAGAGCCAGAAAAACAAATAAAAATTATTGAATCATAATTCTTTCTGTTTAATATCAGGCATTCCCAATGTTGTTTATAGGTACATACACCCTTTTTCTAAGTATCACACCGCTGTGGGAAAAAACCATAAAAGAAGCAAAGATGTGTTGCAATCTGATTATCTTGTACAGAAATTAATGAAAGTTTCTCTTACGTACTGGACGCTAATTAGACACATTACACAGAATACAAATAAGAACTGTAAATGCTTTATGATATTTTGTAGTTTTGTGATATTTAAGGTTATTCAGATGGAGATCAGATAGAAATAAGCAAGGCTGAAAATGCCAGGAGAAATGAAGAGACAAAAAGGTAAAAGATGGTGACAATTAAAAAGGTCAATCATTCTTCGCCTTAAAAATGTAGAAAAGCTCAATTAAGTTTGCAAACATCTTTTCCTAAGTATGTGTCACAAAAACTGGGCAGAATTGCATCACAGATAGTGCACCTATAAGGAAACTCCCAGGGCAATTTTCGTCCTTTTCTTCACATAGCAATCAGATACTGCTCAGGATTCTGGTGAATAACGAAGTTGCTCCTCTGAACAATAATACGTTACAAAGGTTCCCACCGTCCCTAGGAAAGGACTTGGCCCAAATCCCTGAGATACCGCACAATCTTTGGCACCAGTTTCCCCTCTCCATAAAAGTGAGTGCTGGGGACATATCGCTCGGTACAAAGGCAGTGGTCAATTCGTGGATACTTTTCACAAACCGGAAACCCTTATCAAGGTCACCGACTTGCTCCTTCCTTGCTCTTTAGAGAACAGAACCTTAGAAAAGGGAAGGGAAGGGATGGAGGCTGCTGTGGCGGATGTGAAATGCTCTTACGGAGGAAAAACACCTTCAGGAAGACGCTAAGAGAAAACCCACAATTTGGGACTCAGGAGTTTTTCCGTCTACCTCTGGGATACGGCCTTTGTGCGCGAGCGCATCCCGGAGTTGTGCAAAGCCACACGTCCAGCGTCGTGCCCGGCGCACACGGGCCGAGGCGCTGGCAGGCTCGGGCTCCCGGGCCGCGGCCCCCGGGTGGGGGTGGGGTGGGGGTGGGGTCTGCGCCTGGCCAGCGCTGCCCAGCGCGCACGTCAAGGAGTCTTAACCACCATGGACAGCTCACTGGCTTCCCCCAACCAGCTCCGCGCAATTTACAAACTCCATAGGAGCCACCGGCAAGGTTGATTTTCAAGCCTGGAGCGATGCCCTGTGTTCCACGGTCTACACCCCTGCCTTCGCCTACTGCAACCTGAGCGGCCACAGACAGCGGGCTCAGGGATTAACGACCGTCTCCCTGCCCTCAAACCAGTCCTTCAAGGTGCCACCGCAGTCTAAGAATCCAACGGAGAGAGTTGGCAGACACAATTTCGTTCCACGTCCCTTCATTTCCTTTCCTCTCCCTCACTGGCCTTGGCTTTGCGGATCGTGTCAAATAAAATAAAACTGACCGGCCCCGGGGGCTCCGGCAGGGCCGAGTTTCGTGGGCGCTGGGTCGGGGGACTGGCACAGAGCTAGTCCCGGGCTCCGGAAAGAGGGAGTCGTCCCTCCACGCCCCGAGCGGACCGGACAGGGCCGGGCTGGGCGGGGGTACGTCTGCCTCACCCTTCTCTCCCTTCATCCCCACCGGGAATTGATCGTCACCGTCTGCCTAGGGTTTATCTCATGTTTGAGTCACAAACTGACCTGGAGGGAGAAGGAAGGGGAGGGAGAGCCCCGCTCCGAGGAAGTTCGCGCTGGCCCACGGATCGTGTCCTCGGGTCACGCTATTCCCTCACCCCGAGCCAGATGCGGGGCTCTCCCGGGAGGAGGGGCGCGCGCTGGGCCCGCGACTCCGAAATACCCGGGTTCCTCACACCCCACGCTGCCAGACGCGAACCAGAGAGAAGGCCTCGATGATACTGCTCCAGGCACGCCACGGATTCTGTGCGGCAATCAGAAGTCCAGATTCTTTAGGGAAGGGAAGCCCAAGGTGATGGGAGAAATGTCTCTCAACAGGCTCAGAGGCTCCCAGGCCTCTGAAGTTTCCATCAAGTCTAAGATTGTAGGGAGCCAAGCCTGCCCCCTGCCTGTGGATGGTCTCCCCAATGAACGACCCGCTTCTGTCGCAGGAGGTGGGGGTGGGGCTGATAAAGATCATCCCCAGGTTGTCCTAATGCCTGTCTTAACACCCCAGACCCTGCCCTAAGAGACTGGCCTTTCCTTGCAGCACCGAGAGTGTATCAACTAGTCCAGAGAACTCTCATCCTTGCTCTCCCCAGGCTATTTTTGACAAAAATTGCAGGAAAAGCAGACGGAGTCCAAAGACATAGTAATCACCAGCTCAGAGTGATGTAGAGGCAGGACCCCATCTAAGTCTGGATGGCTAAATGCTCTCCTGCCAGAGAGGATGGGCACCCCAGTCCCAGAGCTGCCTTAGGGAGGAATTGCGAGCTGGTCAGTGTTACAGGGGTGGAGAAAGGTGTTAGGGAGGTAAAAGGCCTCCAGGGTGACAACCACCCATCCATCCAGGCAACAGCTTCCAGGGAGCCCTGGCTCAAAATTTAAGAAAGAACTATTCCATGTACAGGGGAGCTGGGCTGTGTTCAGAGATGGGTTTCAGGTTGAGTGGTTGTTGTCAGAGCCAAGAGGGCCTTGGAACTCTCTGTAGTCTCACACAAGTCCAGCACTGACTACTTCAGGGAGCCAAGAACTTGACCTAGCAAGGGCATAGAGGCACCAGTCCAGGAGATCAGAACTGAGACATTGCATATTCTCTCCATCTCTCTTACAATCATCATCATCATTATCCTTAGAAAGAAGGCTCCTCTGATATGTTTCCGTGGTCACGGGCTTGGGAGGCACACAAGTGCTTGACCTTGAAGACCTGGTCCCTAGGACCCTCATTTCCTAAACACCTACTCATTTCACCTTGTCTTGAGCTCTTCTCAGGAAAACTGCCTCCCTGTTAGGCATTCAGGTTCTGTTTGGGGGAAGCTGAACATTGCCCAGGAAGTAGGAAAGGGGAAGGATGGGTGTGAGGCCAGCTTTCCAATGGGAGGAGCCCATCAGCCTGATGCATATGTGAGTACTCCTCCCTGAGGCATCTCCTCCAGACAGTAGCAGCCACTATACTCCTAGAGAAGGCAGCCTCTGTTTGAGTCTTATCCTTTCCTATCCTTATTTTGGGCTTAAAGGCATTACACCCTTTTTTCTTTTCTGCTACACCACGGTCAGCTGGCAACAGCTCCCTCTCAAGTCTTGGTCCAGGCAAGCCACGTTCTGATGGAATCAAATGACAACATTACCTGAGCTGATTATGCAACTTCTCTATGTAAACATGGAAAGAGTTTGGAGAAAAGATGAGTTTAGTCATTTGGTTTCAGAGGATTTTAGAGATAACACTTGGAGCTACAGATTGGCAAATGCTAAATCTGGATGCTTACTTACTGGTAACGAGAGAATTCCTGAGCCCAGGTGCACTCCTTAAAAAGCTGTAGATACTTATTTGGTTTGTAATGTTTATGTGCTTGTTGTTTGGGCCAAGGAGGAAAAGAAAGGAGAAAGCTGAAGAAGATAAACATAAATAGTAGTTATGAGAGAAAATATGCCTGGAAATATACATCAACTGGTTATTCAACATAAACTTAAGAACAATACACTTTAAATATTTTAATACCTCTTTTAAAATTGGGCTATACTATAATAAACTGCCTCTGGGGAGGAGAAGATGGAAGTCTGAGCCTGCTCATGGGCTAGGCATTTGCTTAGGTGTAGATTTCACAATATAAACTATCTTCACATGGAAGTACTTGGGATTCAAAACAGGCCTTCAAATCCTCCCATTTGCTGAGGTGCATTTACCTGACAGCCAGGCCTAAGCAAACATGTAGCCTCTATCATAGCCTCTATTGGCACCAAAAAAAAAGGCTCCTACCATGTCTCACTGACAATCATGTGTTCTCAGCATTAAGGAGATTACATTAGGAACTAGTCTATGATGTCAGAAAACATCATTTTTGAAAGAGGCAAAAAGTCAAGATCTCATATATTGAGGAGAATTTCAACTGAAAGTAATAAACAGAGCAGCTTGGAAAAGATACCTGCTTTCTAATAATTGCCTTTAGTGGGAAGAGAAAAGTCTCCTTACAAGAAGTTTTTAATTCACTTAAGGTTTAATTTTACTTTTTTGAAGAAGAAAACAAAATATTTTTGAAAGAGACTGCTCAGAAGATCTCCCTTCTTTGGCCAGAAGAGCAGAGAGAAGATTATAAATCAAGGGAAAGGTGAAGTAATAAATTAGGAGGCAACTTTGGTATTCTGAGTATATAAAGACTATTTATTTTTCCTGTGTCTATATTTTCTCTTTTTGTGGAGAGAGGAAATTCTAAAAATATTTGATAGATGTTTTGCCATTAAACCAGAAAAGTGTGTAAGGGAAAAGAAAGGAGGGAGGGAAAGGGGGGTTAATTTTGTTTAATTAGTAGAAAAAGCAACATAAATCAGTCTACTGATGCCAATATTTAATTTATAATGTTCTGAGAGTATAATGAATTTATTTACAACATAAGTTATTTAATATTTTCGATTTGATTTTTGATTTAAACCTTTTATGGGGCAGGGTTGACTTTTTAAAGCGTGTGGGTAGTTTGAAACTTGGCTAAGTACCTTCGGATTTTTTATTGTGGAGCAAATATTATCATTTTAATGTTAAACAACTTGGGAATATTAAATGGCTCATTTGTGATTTACTTTTTTACAGATTTCTCCCTTCAGATCTAACGATTACATTAAAGCTCCTGCGTCTTTTTAGAAGGAATTTAGTATAAATCAGAAAGTGTTAGAGGTTCAAAGGTTGACACTTCTGAGTGCTGATACTCTTTTCATGCCATGCGAAACAGGTCTCACATTTAGAAATTTTTAAACGTTCAAGGGAACTTGTGGAAATTCCCAGAGAATTTCCCCCACCCGCCCCCCAGTGGGAGGAAGCCAAGTTTTTCAAAGTATGGAGTTTAAAGTCATCAACCGAAGGAGACAGAAGCTTCTGGAAAAAGTGCCCCCCACCTAAACTAAGCAGCAAACGTTAACAGCAGTGAGCGAAAGGAAAGGGGTCCAGATGAGCGCGGGTGGGTGAGAGAGCGCTGTTTCACCCACCCTTGGTAAAACCTTCGGAGCATCGGCCAGGAAGTCAGGCTTGATAATGGTCAGACTCCCTTGATCATCTCAAATCTCTAAATCACACTAACTCTCTAGAGAGTAAAGAAACCTACCAGCACCACTGTCTAGAAGACAAACATCCCTGGAATGGCTGTGAGCCACCAGCGCTCATTTCAGAAAGACAGACGAGCTCCCGGGGCGGGCACCCGCGCCCGCAGCAGTCCTTTCCTAGATGTTACCTCCCAGCGGTTCAGACCAGTCCTTCGCCACCCTGAGGGCTGCGGGAAGAACCACCCCCCTCCCGGTCTCCCTTCGCTTCTCTAAAGCAGAGCAGCGTACAGCGATAGTCCCGCTACATCGCCGGCTGAAGCGACTCGCATACAGTCATTCCCGAATCTACAACCCGGGACTTTTGGGAGTGGGGAGGGGACAATAGAGTAGGGTATCAGAGAAAAGTGGGTTAGACTCCCGGCGGTGGGTGAAAAGCGCCATATGCGCTCCCCGGGGATGTCGGGGGGGGGGGGCCTCTGCAATTCAAAGAGGGGGGTCTCCATCCTGTGCGTGGGTTTTCTTGGACCGGCTCCAGATGTCCCAGCTGTTCTGAGACTGCCAGAAGTGCGATCTCGATCTGAAGTCTAAAACCGTTTTTGCTCTTCTAAGGAAACGATCTCTTCCTCCCTAGCCAATGTTCACTTGGCTCGTCCCAGGAAAGGGCTAGGGGGTAGGGTTCCCATCTAGTGCCCCGAGCTGCCAGGCGAGGTCAGGGTTCCTGAAAATCACAGGCCAAAGTCTCCGCGTCCTCTTCGCCTGGGCTCCCGGGCCCCCGGGTCCCCAGCCCCACTCCTAGCCTTCCTCTTCGAGCGTCAGCCCCGGGCGGTCTCGGCGCCCGCGCGTCCAGCCAGGGGCGCCGGGGGCCGCGGGCGGCCAGAGGCGGGTCCGCACGCCCTCGGGGACCTCGGCTCCCGGATCCGCGGCGCAAGCTGGAGCCGGCCGGGCGGGGAGGGAGCTGGCGAGCGGATCCGCCCACGCCCCCGGCCCCGGGGATGGCGTAGCGGGGCCCGGGCTCCGGGGTGGGGCTGCGCAGTGCCCGGGACAGCGCCGGGGGCGGCGGGGCGGGAGGTGGGAGCTCCGCCGCTCGCGGCGCGTTCCCGGCCCGGGGCGCCCCTCCGCTCGCCCGGGCCGCCCGTCGCCGCCCCCGCCCCCCGCGCGCCCGCCCGCCGGCGCCCTCGCTCGCCCCGCGCGCGTTCCTAGGGCGCCACCTCTTTGCGACTTGCTCACTTCTCCCGCAGGTTTGCCTCGGAGCGTGTGAACATTTCTCGGCTCGACTCTCAGCTCGCCTCCAACCTGCGCCGTGCGGCCAGCATGCCTCCCCGGCCGTGAAGCGGGGCCGCCGCCGCCCCTCCGCGCCGCCGTTGACCCGCCCTCACTGCCACCTGGCCCTCCCGACCGACGACACACCACTTGAAACTTGTTCTCAGGGTGTGTGGAATCAACTTTCCGGAAGCAACCAGCCCACCAGAGGAGGTAGACAGACAGCCATGTATATATATGTGGGTCTCGCTACAAGTGGCTCTGGGACAAGAGGGCCTGGTTCGGAAAGAAGCTGACTTCTTGGGGGAAAACTTTCTCCTTTTAGAAGGAGGTTAGTCCTGTTCCACGAGCTCAGGAGAGCTGCTGGCCAGATTAATTAGACATTGCTATGGGAGACGTGTAAACACACTACTCATCCTTGGAGCATATATAAAACCATTTCATTTTCGCTATTATTTCAGAGGAAGCTCCTCTGATCCCCCACCCCTTTTTTGGTCTCTTTTTGCCTGTGTGGTTTGGAAAAAGCACAGTCGGAGTAGCTGGTTCCTAAAGAAGTAAGTGCGGAGAGGCTCCAGATAAAGTATTTTCTCTTCTCTTCTTTTATTCTTATTTTCTTTTATTTTCCTTTTCTTTCCTTTGCAACTTTGGGAGATGCCTTTGATGTTGAAGAGGCCGTTTGAGAGCAGGCTAAGAGGGGGAGCGGAGTAGTGCCAGGGGATGCAGAGTTCTCACTGACGCTTGGGCCCCTTTCCACCTTGTTGCAGATCCCGAGCGCCGGAGGATATGATGCTGCGGAGACTGGTTCAGCACTGGAGCGTCGCGGTGTTCCTGCTGAGCTACTCGGTGCCCTCCTGCGGGCGCTCGGTGGAGGGGCTCAGCCGCCGGCTGTAAGTGCCCCATCCTCCCCAAGGCGCCGGGTTAGGGAGGCTAGTGGGACGGGCTGCCAGGCTGGGACGCTGCCGAGGGCTCGCAGCGGTCAGATGCTGCTCGCCCGAGCTAAGAGAGATGGGCCATCCCGCTACCTACCTGGGGCCGAGCCCGGGTCCTCAAACTTAGCGGGAGAACTGGTTGAACTTAAGGGGAGACAGGGAAAGAGGCAGATTTTATGTGTGTTTGCATAGGAAGGAGCGTTTTACAGACACTCTTCTTGGGAAAGGATCCTCCGCCTCTAGTAAAAGAAAAGGATTACTTTGAGGACCCGGGAAGGTTTTCAAAATCAGAGGAAGCTGAGGGATGGGGGTACGGGGAGACATATGGTCTGTGTGCTTGTGTATATACACACTGAATGTGGGTGGCAGCTTGTGTATGAAAGCAAATTCCTTACATCTAATTTTATTATGAATGACATAATTTTACGCATATAAAGTGGGACCATATTACATAATGAAAGCATATTATATAATAAAATAGTAACAACTTTGCAGTGGCACAACTCCAACGTTGGTATTGATACAGTTCAGGAACGCTAGAGTGTTTGATTCCAAAATGAATTTTAGGTGTGGAAACATTTTTCTCTTGGAACTATTGCTAACAGTTCTTTAATCTGGAGTCAAATAATATTTGCATTATAGACTGGAAACTTGTATTTTGGCATTCTCATTTGGTGATTCTTTGGAGGATAACGTTGACTTCAAATAATCACACATCCAAGTACACCAGAGAAATATCGCTATGTTGCAGGACTGAAAAAGTGGAAGACTGGTAGGGAAGGAGTAGCTTGGTGATCTGTTGGACCTGGCAGTCCATCAGTGTGTGTGTAATACCATTTTTGGGTGCTCTTTAAGCTGAGGACTCAGTGTTATGGATGGGAATACTTGGAAGTTTGAGGACTGAGAAGAGTTTGACTCTAGAGAAGGAATTAAGGCGACCTTTTACACTGACAATAAAAGTACAAATATCTAATATTTACAATCAGGTTCCTGGTGCTTCCTTGTAAATTCCCAAGGGCGTCCAAAAAGGCAACTGTTTTATATGTGCCCTTAGTCTATTATTAAAGCAGAAAATCCTTAAATGAAATTACTTTAGACATGTCTGAACCTTGGCATCAAAACGAAAATCTATTATGAATCTCCTAAGGCAAATTGTGTAGAACATTGTACTGAAGATAAAGCTGCATTGTATTCTTCAAAGTTTTGCCGATGTATTTCTGAAAATTGTCTTCAGACTTTTTGCTCATTTTGAGACTTGTGTTACATTCAATAATTTAAAGTCCGTATGTAAATATAGATGAATGCGGGTTTTAAAAGCACACTTAAATACTGTATTTATTTGGCTAAGAAATGCTATCTTGGAACACAGCCAATTTTTTCTTTAAAGTTGCTTAAGAAATAACCTGTTTTCTCTTTTGAGAAACAGTAAATGAGCCATGATTAAATCCACAACTATGGCATAAAAATACTGCTAAGTAGTCCTAAAGGCTATTTTTAACTCTTTCTTTGTTGCACCTTTCAAAATACACATCAGAAACCATTTAGCAGCCAGGGACTGTTATAGTTTTGTTTGTGGGTGAAATATAATATTGTAGTTAAACACTCACACTCAGCAGATGGTTATAAAACTACCACAAAACATTCTCATAGTTAATGGGTAATAGATCATCACATGACAACCATGGTTTTTCATGGAGGCTGAAATCATCAGTAGATGAAGATGTTTCGTCAAATTATTATAGCCAAATGGAGTTTAAAAAAACAACTCATTATTTTTGCATTGCTGCCAAGTAACAGTAAATTTTGTGTGCTAGACAAAACATTAGTCTACTATTACAGTAAATCAAGCTAGTTTCTTGAAAGAAATTTTAACATATAATCAAACCACGTTACTCCTCGATTTTCATACTGTGTTAAGAATTTGCTTTAGAAATAGAGATTTTTTTTTACTAGGCACTAACTTCTAAGGCATAGGAAACTACTATAACAGTAAGATTTCTTAAACCATACAAGGAAGGCAATTATAAATTGTCAATCTTCTGAATCTGCTAGTCCAAAAGATGTTAATTAATGGAACTAGAGCATGATGGAGTTGGATATTGCAAGATGAAGCCTCTGGGTGTTATTGTGCAGATGAACAAGGCTCTGGACAGGTGCCTATCTCTGTATTTAAGATAGAGGGGGAACCCCAGCAGATTCAGAAACCCAAAACATCATTGGCTGATTTGTTTGGGAGCCAGACTGGGTCTACTCCACTTAATGAGAAGCGTAACTTTTGACTGAGTCATTTGGGTTGGAAGGGACTTCTGGTGAGTCATCTTAACTCTAACACCCTAACCCTGTCTCTTCTATGTACCACAAAATTTTTCTTCTCAAACACAGAGTCCTTCCTTAGAAGCCCAGCATCAGTACAAGCATGCTGCTGCTTCCTGTGCTGGAAGAGAAATTTCCATCACTATTTATGCCTTCTATTCCTTGATAGTTTCTTGGAAATGTAATCCTCCCTGAAAACTCCCTTGAGAGTGATTTTTCTCTAAAGAGGAAGAGATATATTTTTACTGAATTTAGAGTTATCTGTGCTAAGCATTTTCTCCAAATTTTTGCAATTTTTTTACAATAATCGAAGGAGAGCATGATGCATAACATACTTGTTTTTCCATTTTGGAGCTTAAGTATATAATAAATGCCACAATGTCAACCATTGTGCTATGTAATGTTTACAGACAAATTAAATAACAGGGTATTATTGAGGCCATATTTACAATGTAAATATTTCAGAGTTATCTAAATTGAAAAGCTCCTCAATTTGAATTTATTACTCACTATCAATGTATATCTAGTTTGTATGGGCTAGTCATTTATTCTTGTGTACATTTATGTCTTATTTTGGAAATAAATAAAACATTTTGTGGGCCTTAACCCTTCTTGATGATAAAGATACTGTTATATTCTAGATCTCCTAATGCAATTTCCCAGAGATTCATTCTTCACAACATTTTAAATACGGAAGGCTTTGAAATACTAAGCCTAAACTTAGTCTTAAGTAAGTAAACTTATCTAGCAGCATTTCAGATTTTACATTTAAGAAAACTTGTTTTCTAATATACTAACCGTTACTCCAAAAGGCAGATCGAAAGCTTTGTCCTTCACGAGAGATGTACTATTTTAAACTAGATAAAGTTGGGCCTTATTGTAGGCTTTTCATAAACTAGAAGGACAAAACGATTACTGCATTTCCCAGGAGAACCATCCTGGGAAAGTGCAGCTCTTGAGTTAGGAAGGCATGGTGACTCATAGTTGACAGGCTGGCCATGATGACAAGCCAGAGGGGGCATGAGCAATGGTGGCTTGATTAGAGCAAACTAACCATTAAAGTTTTGGCTTTGAGTTAAGCTAGAATGGGCTATATTATCCATTTGGGGAGCAGTACAGATGGAGAGGGTATCTGCCAGGAATTGAGACAGAAAGAAAAGCCTGAAATCCTATAAATTATCACTTCTTTTTAATGTGACATACTGCTAAAAGATGCTTATTAAACTGCACTGCTTGTGAAATATGCAATTATATCCATCCTGTTCTTTTAAAATGTTATTAGAGAATATAAATACATTGTACCAAAGCCCCAACTTTGTAGATTATTAAAAGTTTCCAGAATACTCACTGTGCCACAGAGTAAGTGAATTTTAATCTAGTCACATGTGGCACCTTCAAAAAGGAAGAGAGACTCCTTCATGCCTCATTTAAACCAGGCTCCTGTTAAATTCCTTTCCATGAAGTCATGTCTTTTTTTGAACAAGCTACATGGCTTAAAGTCAGTCCACACACTAAAATACTAGAAGGAAGCTGGCATTCCTGCTAGAAGGGCTGGAGAAATGATGACTGCATTTTCATCTCTTATTCTCTTGTTTGACTCATTCCTCCGCTGATAATCCAAACTCAAGGAATCCCAGTTCCTTATTTTGGTGATGTAAATGGATTTGAGGAGCCACAGGCTTGGTCTTCAAGGAAAAGTGATAAGTTTTTGGACAATTAACCCCTCGTTGTGGCGGTTTATCACCCTATGCTCTGCCCTTCTTGTTCCCTCAACAGAGGAACGTGTTAAGACTTTAGCTTTGGCAGGAAGGTTGAGGAAATTAAAAGAGTGATCTTGGTTTTAGAACCAGAAGACATTTTTGGTGCCCGAGCTCTGCCAAA
Organism: Perodicticus potto; assembly: GCA_963574655.1. Lineage (NCBI taxonomy): Eukaryota > Metazoa > Chordata > Mammalia > Primates > Lorisidae > Perodicticus > Perodicticus potto. The sequence continues at coordinate 28,084 of CAUYRH010060987.1, read as the reverse complement.
TCTCATTGTGTGAACTGGGGCAAGTCATTTAATCGATCTGTACATCATTTTCTCCAGGCAGAAAATGGGATAATGATGCCATTTATTATTGTCATATTTCTCTAAGGAGTTAAAGAAGTTGTGGTAACAAAAGCACCAAGGCACCATTGTGTCAGGGAGGTAAGAATACACGACCTGTTACTCTGGCATAGCCTCACATGCTCTTGAGGATGAGCCAATGTGACGAGCTCTTCTGACTGTAAAATTGGAGTTAGGTAAGAAAGAATTGAAGCAGGCAGGATATGACTGATTAACGTAGCTATCCTTAAATATAGTTAAGAATATTCACACAGAATAATAAAAGCATATGTGCTGGACATGTGAGCAAGAGTCGGAGTGTCATCAAAATAACTGATAATCAGTTTATTGCTTTTCACCATATTTTTCATTAGCGTGCTGTTTAAATAGAAAATTGCCTCTTATTTGTTCGTAGACATATTTTAAGACAAAGAGAACAAGTTTAAAAAGTGAACTCAATTAAGTATGAAGGATAATAGTTAAAAATTGTTAATATTAAGTAGTAAGGATAATAGTTAAAATTGTTAAAAAAAAAAAACTTGAAGCACAGAAAACAGAATGATCCCATTTGATTTAAGCACACAAAGAAACCCATTTTAAGGAGACCACCCACTATTTCACAGAAAACTACGCAGGCTCTTTCTGACCGTTGGCCTTCCAATGCAGGTTCTTGGTATCCGGCAGTCTGAAATGTTAAAGTTCAGCCTGTTAGTTAGATGGTTTCCTAGACAGCCTTCACTGCTCACTCCATCCTTCGGCTTTTGTTTACTTTGACTCTTACAGCTTGTTGTTCTTTGAAATTTGGTATTATTATTTTCTTAATGAGGCACCTGTGTGTGTGTGTGTGTGTGTGTGTGTAGGTTTGGGAGAGCACTCAGGTAAAAGCCCGTCTCCTTTTTACTACCCAAGCTGAGATTTCTGGATTTATTTCACCAACAAAACTCTGAAAAAATGTGAGTCAGTGCTCAGTGGTTTCTTGTCCATTTCTGAGCACAACCGAAGCATAGCGTTTGAAATTGGGAAAGGAACACAGAAATCTCTGAGTCTGGCCCCTCCCTTTCATGCACAGGAGACCTGAGAAGGTTCATGTTCCCACCAAGGTCACAAACCTATTTAGCGGCAGAACTGGACTGGGAGCTGGAGCCTCCTAGGGGCCAGCTCTTTCCTTCCCGCAGGTCACTCTCCTGTACAGCGGGCTTGCCACCCTCCCTTGGGTGTCCCTTAGTGGACCAACTAGAAAGCTGCAGAGATTTACTCGTGTCTTTGTTGTCTCTACCAACAACTGAAATGTAACTGCTTGCTTTTCTTTCTGCTATTTCTTTTTCTTAAAGCAAAAGAGCTGTGTCTGAACACCAGCTCCTCCATGACAAGGGGAAATCCATCCAGGACTTACGACGACGCTTCTTCCTTCACCATCTGATCGCAGAGATCCACACCGCTGAAATCAGAGCTACCTCGGAAGTGTCCCCTAACTCCAAGCCTGCTCCCAACACAAAGAACCACCCGGTCCGATTTGGGTCTGACGATGAGGGCAGGTACCTAACTCAGGAAACCAACAAGGTAGATGCGTACAAGGAGCAGCCGCTGAAGACCCCTGGGAAGAAAAAGAAAGGCAAGCCTGGGAAACGCAAGGAGCAGGAAAAGAAGAAACGGCGAACTCGATCCGCCTGGTTAAACTCTGGAGTGGCTGGGAGTGGGCTAGCAGGGGACTACCTGTCTGACACCTCCACAACAACGACGACGACGTGGCTGGAGCTCGATTCACGGTAACAGGCCTCCTGGCTCGTAGCCTCTTCCTCCTGCTCTTAGCTGGGCTCTGGAGCCTCCCTTCTGCCTGGCCCTGGGCCTTCTCCCCTCTGTCAGTGTCTACCCAATTCCAAAGCTGATAAAACCAAGACAAGCCAGAATAGTGTCTGCCTTAAAGCAGTATCCCCGACTCCCCACCACACCACAACACACAAACACACAGGCTTCGTACCCCATCATCTTTCCCCACCATCACCAATTCCTTAACACTCTACCAAATAATTTCATTTCTTCTTGGAGCTTCAGAAGCTAGAGACCAACTTCGTAACTTGCTGGAGAGGAGTATTTATTCTCCCACTCTCGCACCTTGGCAAACTTTCTCGATAGTTTTTCATCTCTTACTGTTTTTCACTTCAAGGGAGAACGCTGAAGGATTTGATCTTGTCCACAAGCACTGCAGAGTGCTACTCTTACCGCAAACAGTTCTGAGCCATTTATAGGTTTTATTTAAGTATATTTAATTAAATGTTAAATTTATTTTCATTTAAAGAAATTAAGTTATTTTTTAAATACATGCTTTAAGTGTGTTTAATAAATTTAACTCTGCTCTCTACCAGTTCATGGAAAAGAAAAGGTTTCTGAAAATTTTTCAGTGTTGTCTTGGAAGGATATAAGTTTTTTTCTCACGTATCTATCTCTTTATTGTCAAGTTGCAATCATTTTTCTAGGGTAGTGCAGTAAGAATAATAAACCTTGACATTTATAGGGATTCTTTATCCTTAGCTCACAGATGCAGTTAATAATGACACTCGTAGACATTGGGATCAACACAACATCTTACGTCTGAATATATTCAAGTTCACAATCTAGGGCAAGTTAATCAGTCTTTCTAAGACTCACTTTTGTTATCTGTGAAACAAAGATAATAATTGTATCAACCTCACAGAGCTGGGTAAAGCCCTGATGAGATTCTACATGCGTTAAATGCCTGTCAGAGTAAACACTCAGTAAACAGCAGCATGTTACTGTTCTGGTTCTTTCAGACCTCGTTCGGATTGTACCACCCATCTATCTATCTCATCTAGCTAGCTAGCTACCTATCAAGGGGTGAGGGTGTTTCTGTGAGGCACAAAGTAGGGGGCAAATAATTAATTTCATTTTATAAAATAGACAGCCATAACATTCCAGAGATAAAGGACCTGAGCAGCTCTGGGAATTGAAACAGGTATCTCTAGAACTGGATTTATTTCTCCATTTCCTGATGCCTAGACCAGTGCTATGTCAGCACTGCTTTTTCTGCATGTATTTCCATTGCTGGGCCTTGTTTTGTTGTTTATTTTTCAGTACAGCACTTCCATGGGGCTTGAAAGACAGAGGAAAACAGCACAAGAACACGTCATATGCAACTAATGATCTCATTACTTAAAAGAGTCCCCTGTTACTTCTCCTTCCCTCTGACTCTGGTCCAGACAGAATTACGGGGTGATATTTCAAAGGGCGTTTAAAGCTATTTACCATTATTTTTCTCTTTGAGTTAAGTTGACAAACCCATCATTCAGTAGCATATAAAATAGCAATTACATCGGGTAAGAAATACAGTTTCAGGAATCAATGGGCAGTGGCAGTAGAAAAATCAATAGCACAGTGAATGCCCCAGCCTGCAAACACAGTGGATCTATTAGGGGTAACAAACCCTATAAATTCTGGCTCACAAAACATAATCAGCGTGTTTTAACTGCACGTATTTATAACACAAGGAAAGGACCCTACTTTGCCAAAATCTATTTTTATCCATTGTTTTACTATATATATATGAATTATAAAAACAGACATATAAATAATTTTTATGGTATTTATTCCTTAAAAATTTTCCATGCTCTGTAAGTATCTGGAGAATTGATGAAAATCAATACTCATCAATTCTTGTGCCCGAAGCTACCCCTACGTTAAAGTAGGCTTAGTAGGCAGTGGCTTAATCAAGTGCAGACCTACGACTGAAAGAAATAGACGGTTTCTGCATTTCCTTTCTCTTCCTTGCTTGTGAGGGGCATTCATGGAAAGAACTGTTTGTTTGGCAGCCAGATGTTGGCGCTCTCCCAGTACAGCCCGACAGAGGTGCAGAGGAGACTGGAGAAATGTTGAAGCATGTTGATGAGAATGTATAGGGCCATGTGAATTTTGTAATCCAATTAAAATCTTTCAGAAAAACTGTTTTAAAGTTTTATGTGACCAATCTTTTATTAATGTCCTCTCCCTTCTTGCTTTTGTATTATACAATGATCTGAGAGGTCCGATACGAAGGCAAGCCTGGTCTTTATTATAATAGATGCAGTATTTTTTTAAAGACACTACTGAGGTAAAATTATCTGTTTCCTCTCTCATGAGCCCTTTGGTGGAAAATATATAACTTTCAATTTGAGGAATTACATTTTAGAATTTTTGATATTGTAAAGGAAAGACCCACATAGGGTAGGATTCATTTATTGGAAATTATATGTTTTGCCCTGGTAAATATTGATTTAGAAAAATTTAAGAGGCTTTTCAGTAGTCAAAACAGCTAAGTTTCTAAAGTGTTGTCATAAACACACATATATTAATAACACACATACTCATGTTATATGGTGTACTCAGCTATCCCAATACATGACTTTGTTAAAGGAAAGGTCAAAAGTAAGAGGAGCAAACACACTGTCTGGGCAGGGTGAGATAAAATTAAAAGATTTTCCTTGGTTCTTTAACCTTTTTTTTCTTTCTTTCTGAGGACATGATATTTCAAAATAGTATTCATTCTCTCTTTGCTTGTGTTAATCTTAAACTCAATTTGCTAAATGCCATTAGTACAAAAACATTCAAAAATGAGTACAGTACACAAATTATTGAGATTTGGGACCATCTTTTTGGCTTTATTCATAACATCCATCCACAACTGTCCACCAGTTAAAATTTTAACTTTGAATTCTTCTGTCTCTGTAGTTAGGAGGTATTTTAACATTCCAACCAAAAGCCTAGGTAAAGGGGTTAAATCCTTAAGACATTAAAACACTCATAATGCTCAATTTGCTTTTCTTTCTTTAACTTGCACATGAAACTTCCAAATTGTCAAGCATTTGCTGTTTTGTAGATGTTACACCCTTACCCATATGCCATGTGAAACTCTGCCCGCGACTCTGGCTGTTAATCCAATGACACAGCCAATCCAATTCCATTCTATAGTTGTTTCCTTAGAAACGGATACATATTCACTGAAATAGACCACACAAAGAGAAGAGAAAAGGCGAGAGAAAAGCAGAGACAATTCTGCCAGCCCATCTTAAATGATTGTCAGTATAGGTTAGAGAAGGTATCCATCCCAAGTGGTACCTGATTCTAAGTAATAAAACAAATGCAGTGATGGGAAATATTGCCATTTTATACTTCCAAATCAATTTATGCTTAGTTAGTCTTTCATTTAAAATATACCTTTCCAATTCCTAATGAAATAATCTATTGAAAAAAAATCAACAAAGTGAGAGACACATGATCCTGTTTTAGCTTTAGCTTTGAAAACTAAAATTCAATAACCAGTATTTAAGGACAACTAAAGAAATAACAGATGTCAACATATCATCAACTAGACATGCTCTTTTTAACTACACATCCTTCCAGCCTTTACCCACAGTCCCTTGCACAGCCCTCACCACAGTTCATTATGCTGGTAAGAAATTGACCAAGAAAGAATCTGAAGCAGATAAACAAAGCTCGGATGGCCTAAGTCAGGTGTCACTGGGGAATAAACTTCTGAGTGAACTGTATGTTATGATAGATGGCCCAACCTAGCCTTATTTCCAGGTTCTCAAATTAGTCCCTTCTTTTCTCAAACTTGCCAGCTGGCAGCTATGGAAAATTCTCACAGGGTCTCTTTTTTTCTGACAGAGCATAATTAGAAATGCAGGCCCTTTTCCTTTCTGCTCTCTACTGATCATCTAGTCAGGTTGAGAACTCTCCCTGTAGCCGAAGTCCTAGAGAGTCAAGTGGATCCCACAGGGACCTCCTGAAGGAGATATTTAGAAGAGTCCCCTCCATCTCTTTCCACTGTGATTCTCTATTCCTTAATTTATAGCCTTTATTTTAGATGTCTCTTCATTTGTAAGGAAAATTAACCTGTTTTCTCCTCTTCTTTCTCTTTCTTCTTTTTGCAGGAGGCATTGAAATTTTCAGCAGAGAACTTCCAAGGACATATTGCAGGATTCTGTAATAGTGAACACATGGAAAGTATTAGAAATATTTATTGTCTGTAAATACTGTAAATGCATTGGAATAAAACTGTCTCCCCCATTGCTTTATGAAACTGCACATTGGTCATTGTGAATATTATTTTTTTGCCAAGGCTAATCCAATTATTATTATCACATTTACCATAATTTATTTTGTCAACTGATGTATTTATTTTGTAAATGTATCTTGGTGCTGCTGAATTTCTATATTTTTTGTAACATAATGCACTTTAGATATACATATCAAGTATGTTGATAAATGACGCAATAAAGTGTCTCTATTTTGTGGTTGATTTTAATGAATGCCTAAATATAATTATCCAAACTGATTTCCCTCTGTGCATGTAAAAATAGCGGTATTTTAAATTTGTAAAGAACGTCTAATAAAATATAATCTAATTACATCATGACTCAGAGGGTGAATTACATTATTTAAGATTCCTAGTAGAAGGAACATGATCTAGATTTTTAAGCTCTATTTGAATACAATCTTAAGTTTAATATGTTTATACTGGTACATATTCCAACATTTCCACATTAGCTTTTAGTTAAAAAACGCTTTAAGTTCATTTTGCCCAATATTTCAGTTCAAGTCAATAGCATGGCTGAACTACCTAGACATCATTTTATGAAGTATGTTCAATTTGAAGTGCAGACAGGGGCAGGCAGAAAAGAAGCAGAGAGAAGTCAGGAGAAAGGATTAAAGAAACTGAGTCCAGAGAGTAAGCCAGAGCTTAAGAAAAAAAAAAAAAAAAGAAGAGTGAAGAGCCTGGTCAAGGACTCAAAGGCCATAGATAATTTTAACCAAAATAAAGTTTAACTTTAGATATTTTGCTCTTTCTAGTAACAACAATAATAAGCATAAAAGAACTACCTGAGAATTCTGCCAGTTAAGGTTACTACCAGATGAGGGGCTCCCATAGCTCAGTGGGTAGCGTACCAACCACATACACCCAGGCTGGAGGGTTCGAACCCAGCCTTGGCCAGCTAAACAACGACAACTGCAACAACAACAACGAAAAATAGCCAGCCATTGTGGCAGGCGCCTGTAGTCCCAGCTACTTGTGAAGCTGAGGCAAAGAGAATCGCTGAAGCCCGAGAGTTTGAGGTTGCTGTGAGCCAAGATGCCACCGCCTTGTACTGAGGGTGACATAGTGAGACTCTGTCCCAAAAAACAAAAAAAAGAGGTTCCTACCAGAGAAAGGAGAGAGACTTGGGTTGGGGAGATATGTGACCAAAAGCTCCAAAAGGTGAAGGTTGCTTTCCTGGAATAGCACAGTTCCGGGAACTCTGTAACGTCACATGGAAACCCTTTTCCATTTTGAACATCATCCTCGTCGTTCCTGCCTCTATGTTCAGGTGAAAACACAAACGCATATCCTTCTACAGATTTTCTTTTCTTTAGATGTTTGCAACTTAGCACATTAACAACAACAACAACCAACAGGACAAAAGACCTATAAATTAAGCAAGCACATATGTAGGAAGTGTTCTATTTATGCCCGATATCCTATTAATGCCTATTAAATGTTTGGGGGGTGTACAAAGTAAAATGCTTGTAAGACCCTTCCACTCCAGTAGGTAGGCTATTCCATATCTATACATGAAACAACTACATGCTAAAACGATCTAAAATTCTGTGGATGTCTCAAAACTGGAAATTAAAAAAACACAGAGCCAGGAGACTAATAAGGGCTGGGAATGAGTAGGATTATGTTTCTGGGAGGAATAAGCTAAAATTGAACTTGAGTCCCAGAGCCTTCAAAAGAGGACTTATTTTATGCTTTTTTGGTAAGAATTGTAAACTTACATTATTAGTAAGCAAGTAAGAGAATTTGGGCTTAGCTTCACTTATATATTGGGTGGAAATGGCTTTTACACCCAAGTAATATTAATAGTCACAAGCTAATGGTATGGGGTGGCCAGAGACATGCAAAAACAAAACGATCCTTACTCCCCCGCCCATTGGTAAGGGACTGTGAGGTCAATACTCAACATGTATGAAGCAAGTAGTTTGGAATGCCTTAAAACCACATTTGACAAAACTCCGTCTGAAAGTCTACATCTTAAGTAAGATTGTGTCAAATCCTTATAAGATGTTTAAATACTAGCTTGGCGAATACTTGGATATTAAGTTAAGAAAGCATCATATTCACCTTTAAATGCAAGTCATGTTTTAAGTTTTTCTTCACACGTTGCCTTCTCCTAAAAAGAAAATAGGCAAGAGGGAACTTGGGGATTTGTAGCTGTCAATTTTTACCAAAGCGTCACTGATATGATTATTGGCCACAGTTACATCTCTAGCAGTGACAAAGAGTAAAATCACAGGATAAGAGATGAAGTGTGGAGATAAAAGAAGCTAAAATACTTTGGGGAAATATAATGTCATTTTTCATGAAGGAAAAAGTGAAACACATAAGAAGTGTTTCAATGTAAACAAACTCTTAGTAAATCATACTCTAAAAGAATATAGTTTGTCCTTAAGTAGTGTTTATAAAGAGGTAACAATCTATGTAATGGCAATTTGGACCATATAGTCTGGAATTAAAATAAAAATCTGTTAATCTTCATGTTCTAATCAGATATCTATGGATGTTATGGAGGCCACCTTCAAAAGACAAGTAGTGACACTTAAGTGTGAAGGCCCTGTTCCTTTCATTTGTATTTTCCTAGCCATCACTGTAAAACAAGTGTTTATGACATAACTTCAGAGCTGCATTGCTATGAGCCATAATCATGGAAAATATTTAAAGTCAATAATGACATCTTCCTTCCTTGCTACAAAAATTAGTTTGAGATATAGGCCATGTCAATTTTGAGAAATATGGAGAAATTTTCTTGGGAGAAAGTATAAACATTACCTTCATGGTTAAAAATTCAGCTTTGATTTTTCATTACCTATTTTTTGCACAAATTGAGCAAAGCAGCTATTTAACTTTCTGTATCTCCTGTTCAAGGACAAACAAGTCAATCTTTTTAAAATGCAAAGTGCTATTTCTGATACACTTTATAATGGACCAACAAGAACAACAATGTCAAGTATCAGCTCAATACTTAGTTTATAGTCAACACACATGCTTAAACAACTCAAGTATGGCCTTTTGTTTAAAAAAAAAATTCCAGAATACTTACACCATCACAGCATATTAACTTTCGGGTAATCTAGAATTTAATTTCTAATAGTTGAACTGCTATATTTTTCCCCGTTTGGTCACAAAGTCCATGGAAAAACAGAATGAGCTATGGACAAAAACAATGTTCTCAGAGTGTTCACCTCCTGCAAATGGTGTGTGCACGTTTATCGAGAATTCTAAGAAGGAAGTGTTCCTACTAAAGCCATCACTCCTTCCTCAAATAAAGGGTAAAAGATATTCCAAGTACATATGTTTGTCATTTCCTTTCATGTCATCATCCAGAAGGTGTTAGGACAAGACTCTTATGAAGGATTCTATCATACAGTGTGATTTAAAATGCTGCTGTAAGTTACTCCTAAAAACTCGACTGAACATTTCAGAAGCTACTAAGATTCCAAAGGTTAAAGGTCTTACTTCAAAGGTATGATCATGTGTCCCAAGTTTAACTCCTCAAGACAGTATTGTTCAACCTTATCAATCTCACAGCACACTTGAACCTATAGTTAAATTTCTGTGGCACACTTAAGCGTATACTTACTGTGCTCTGAACTTCTTTTGAAAATAATTATTGAATCATCTTTAAAAACGTTCTCGGCACACCTAAAATCCTCTCACGGTACGCCAATGTTCTATGGCACACCAGTTAAAAATCCCTGGGAGAAGAACTCTTCCTTCAAAGTTGTCATTATCACTTCCCTCATTATTTTGTGAACTTGTTAAGGGCATGAGCCTTGCTTTCAATATATACCATCCAACACTGGTTAACAGCATTAGTACAAAGCAGGTGTTCGATCAACATTTGTTTCTGGCTTAATCAACTTTGAAAAGCAGAGTTAGACCAAAACTCTGTTGGAGATAGGAGAGGGCTTGGAATTTTGACTATTTCTGACTCCCAGGGGATGTCCCTTTCTTCTTCTGAGAACAAGCAGTTTAGAGAGTAACAACTCTGAGTTATGAACTGTTCACCAGTGTGTCTTTTGTGTTTCAGCCTCTGGTTTAATGGAAACTTTTCCAGCCATGTAAGTACAAGAAGTAAGAGGTCTGTGTTGAGTACACAGCAACCTCCCAGAGGAAGGGAGGAGAATTTAAAATATCAGGTTTTCTTACTATGAATACATAGCACAGAAGTTACCCACAGGGCCCAGTTGTGCAAAAGCGGCACGCTGCTATTTGGACAGAAGATTAATGTACACAGTTCTCAAGCAGACCTACCCAATATCAGGATGAGAACATTCACATCTCTGTGCAAGTTCCTAAGATGCTCACATTTACAAGTGCAGAGCTAAGGGATATGTTTTCAAATTGCATTTTAATTAAACTTCAAAACATCTTCCAAAGGGTTTTCTGATGTTTTCCTCTAAACTGGAAGACCTTTATAAATTGGAATAAATGCAAAATATGTCACCCCTAAAAAATGGATTGTTTTAATGGTGTCTCCTACTCCCTGTCAAATCTACATTGCTTTGGGGCCTGAAAAGCAAAATAGTTAATCCATCTTCCATTTGAGTAAGGTAATTGATGGTCACAACTCACTAAGTTGTCTTTTAAAAACTGCTGGGAAGTGGCTCTTTGGAGTTCCATATTCTACAAAATAAACGCAAATCACAAACCGTGCCACTTTGGGTGTAGTAACCCTATATTCCTATCACTCTTCCTTCTGTTTGTTGTGAGTTTTAGTAGAACTCTCTAGTCAATGTAAATACACAGCTAACTAGAGATGTGAGAACCTAGAAACGGGCAGGTTTTCTTAGGGAGAATTTTTTTTCTTCAGATCACACAGTAAGAGATTCTTAATTACCATTTCCCCCAACAATCAGAGGATGTGTTTTACAACAACATTTTGTAACCATGTTATAACAACTATTATGTCAGAATAAATTAGCAGAGTGCCAACCCAGCAAATAATAAAGCAAATATTATTTTCCATCAGCTTATTACACTTGTTACATTTACCTCATTTATACCGTACTCTGTCTCATTTAATCCTTCCAAGCATTCCCTGAGGAAGATAGCCTTCGCCACCATTTTGCAGATGATGTGACTTTACACAGACAGATTGGATAATTTGCCCAAGACCATAGTTTGTAAGTAGTAGAGACAGAATTCAGAGCAAGTTTCCCCTGACTACAGAGTCTCTGTGCACCATAGCTTACAAATATTGTAGGAAAGCTTGGTTCACATGAAACATCCTTTAGACAAAGCCATTTTTGTCTTACTGTCAGCAAGTTCAAGGCCATCGCACGTCTGAGATGGTCCTATTTTGCTTCACTTCTCTGCCGGCCGGTGAGGGCATCATTTTACCAGCTTCTGTCCCTCAGGGCATCTTCTAAGGCTGACTGCTGCCTTAGATTCCAGAAAACTCTAAAACGTTCTCTCTCCCCAACACCTCCCCCTTACACACACACACACACACACACACACACACACACACACACACACACACACACGCAGCCAAGAAGGCCAGGTGTTTGCCCAGACCCATGAATGGGCAGCTGTTGCTTTAAAGGGAGTGTGGCAGAGAAAGGCAAGGGAGCCCTGGCTGGCAGGCGGGCATGTAAACCATACAGAGAGCCACTTTCTGTAAGAAGGCTAAAACAGATTGAAAATGGGACCACCTCAGAGATGAAATCTTTCCCCTCCTGTTACCTCTCAACCTGCTCCAAAATGCCAGTATTCAGTTTTTCCAAGTCTCTCCTCCCTCCCCCCTTCCCTGGAGCATGCTGATTTTCTATGTGAACACTTGGCTCTGAGGCAGAGCAGTTTTCCTCCATTGAACAGTCAGAAATAATTTCAGCAGCTAATGATTTCCCCAGCTAGCAGGCGTGTGTGCCTGCTCCCCGCTCCTCCAGCCACTGCCCACACAGGGGCCGAAAAGGAGCGTGCCAGCGGCGTTTCTTTTCAGAGGGTTTTCATCTCTGGGTTGACTTTGGGTGACTTATTTATTTATTTCTAAATTACATGGAAAAAAGAAGAAAGAAAAAGTTTCCATTGAGATTGACTTGCTTTAGGAAAGAACCGTGCCTTTCCTCACGGGAGGGCGCTGTGGGGACAATGGGCCAGGATCCACGTGGGTTTCAGCTTTATTTTCCATTTGGAAATCAGCTGGGGGTCAGGGGGTGAATATAACACACTAGCTCATGGAGGTGCTGGCTTGACTTGGTTTGAAAGCACCTTCTGCTAAAGCCGCTTGAATTCTCCCCAGATTCACCTTCCAGAGCCTGAAACTCTATACCTTTCTGAATCCGTTACCTATTCTTCCAGTTTTATAGCTCTGAATATAATTGTGAAAAATCCTGCCCTGCTCAAAGGTGTTTCTGCATTTTACACTAAGTGAATCTTTTTTAAAGAGGTATAAACTGGTGGTATATTTTATTGCCCAAAGGAAAACTTAAGTCTTAGGATAATAGTTGAATAGACTTCATTGACTTACTGAATGGGGGAAGGGAGGGAAGATAGTTTAACTTTTTTAGGTAAAAGACCACCATGCCCCTAAAATTAATTAGTCCTCATTACCCATGTTCCAAGAATCACACAGACTCACCTGCCCAAGCAGGGAAGGCTACGCTGTGAGCAATTTTATCTGTCCTGTGGACAGCTGCTCTGCTATCTATCAGGTCCTATGGTGTCACAATCAAGAGGCAATTAGGGTGAGAAATAAATGTCAAAACACATTATTTTTAAAAACAGGCGATCCTGACTCCAGTTTGATGGCCGGCCCACAGTTCACACACTACTTGGTCTTTCGAGACACCACACTGAATCCACAATTGCTTATTTCACCGTTTCTTACGCTCTACACATTGTTACCCTTTGCTTCCCATTGAGATGGTGTTTTCCTTTGAGGGTTGGCCCAGAAGCAGCCTATTGCCTGGTAAATATGCATCTCATTGGTTGGGAATGACTCCATCCCTAGAAAACATCTCATTTGTTGGAGTTTGGACGTTCCACTTGCTTACTGTCAATATACACTGTAGTTGAATGCAAATCCCAGTTTCTATTATCTTTTACTATTCACTGGGTTTACTGCAGTTATAATGTAGTTTATTGTAGTTATAACGGCAACAACAATAATTCCTCATGCTTTGGTGTTACTGTAACCAACAGTACATAACTAATGTCTATGTAGGACCAGAATTAACCTGCAATCTATAATACAAATCCACAAATGCAAGCTTCTAATGTTTTACATACACGCGATATACTTTGTAGTAATGAAATTGTTCTCTCTAGCTGAGAACTAAGAGCTTCAGAAATGGTTTTAGATTATAATACAGTGGAATCTCTGTAGTTAACTACCTCCTTACACTGGCCACCTCCTTAAGGTGACCTAATAGTCAAAGACCGGACATGCACCACATGTGTGTATCAGTACAGCAGGCCTAGTTCCTGATGCTGACCACCCCGTATCCTAACACAGCTGAAAGAGAATCGGCCAGCTTTCTGACCTCTTCTTACAAGAAGGGCACTAATCCCATTCAGGAGAGAGTCAGTCTCTTGACATAATTACCTCCCAAAGGACCCACCTTTTAATACCATCCCATTGGGATTAGGGTTGCAACATATGAATTTTGGGGAACAAAAACATTCAGTCCATTGTACATGGTTCACTACCAACATTTTGAGATAGACTGTGTTACTGGTCCATTATTTCACTTCTAACAAACACAGTTGACGGCATCCTTTCTGACTCACGCATGCAAGAATCAACTCGCTCAGCTTATTAAAAAGCAAGTTTCTGTCCATGTGGATTTTATGCTTTTTTGGGTTTTGCATATCTCAAAACTTTCATAATGACCACATACACCCATTGCTGAGGTCTTTAGTGTTTGAGGAGGAGGCATGACAAAGAGTCTCCTTTTTCATGAGCTAGTTTTGGTTAGGTTCTAGTAATTGGATCTAAAAGGGTTCTGAAAAACAAATCTGACTGCTGACTTTTCCCAACTTTCTCGTCTTCATCAGCACCATATCTACTTCAGAGAATGTCTGTGAGCAGCCACACTGTACTGACTGATCATCCTAAGACCACAGGAATGAGCAGGATAAAAAGGGGGTAACATACTACTCATGTATATTAAGACAGGTTTAAAACATTAGGCAGCCTCTTTTGAGGTATCTTACCTGGCCCCTAGGATCATAGATCTTTTTAGTTCTTCTGGATAACTCTGTCTTCAAACACTGTCCACCACTGCCCCAACCCATTAATAAACTGCAGAATGGAGTCAAGATCAAGACAAACAAGCTAACTATGGAGCTTCTCCAAATCAATCATATTTAGATGTTTCTATAGAAGAGAAGCCAAATGCTGTGTGGAGGAAGAATAAAGAGGGAAAACTCTCAAGACGGCCAGTAATTAGCTTCTCTTCTGTTGCCTGTGAACAGTTTCCCTCTAATGTCATGTTTGCATCCCCAGTTGAGCAAAAGAAAAACCTAGATGATAACCAACCCCTCTTTTATCCTGCTCATTCCTGTGGTCTTAAGATGATCAGTCAGTACAGTGTGGCTGCTCACAGACATTCTCTGAAGTAGGGATGGTGCTAATGAAGACAAGAAAGTCGGGAAAAATCAGCACTCAGATTTGTTTTTCAGTCTCAACCCCATTAGAAAGCTAGTGAGCCATCATTGTTATTCAAGCATGCCCAGCTCCCTGCAAGATGCTTACAGTTCTTCCATCACAATCATAACTCCCCTTCAGTCAAGCTCTGGCTCTTTGTATTTTCCATACAGAGATTCTTCTTGCATAGTATGTGAATTGCCTGCCTGTTTCTTTATACCCTGATAGCCTGTAAGCTCCATGAGAAGTGTATCTTTTGTTCCACCACCAACACATGGCACATTCTGACCAGTATGAGGTGCTCAGTAAGAATATGCTGAACAGGGTGGCACCTGTGGCTCAGTGGGCAGGGCAACCACTACCATATACCAGCCCCATATACCGAGGGTGGCAGGTTCAAACCTGGACCCAGCCAAACTGCAACAACACCAAAAAAAAAAGAATATGCTGAACAGATTCAAATGTGTTACCTCTGAATGGTATGATCTGTAAAGACAAGAACCTTCCCTACCTCACTTCTTTCACTATAGTTTTATCAGAGCCATGCCTGGCATTGTATGTGTGTGTATGTATGTATTTAATAATTAGTAGTAGTACTCCTCTTGACTTTCCCCCAGAGAGTCTCTGATAAACTCCTCTCATTTTGGGCACTGATCACCTGGGTTCTGTAAGCTGAACTGCCCACCTCCATCATATATCCATCCATGCAATAAAGTATAGTTTACTTGTTTTCAAATAGATTACATGGTATTTGCTGATACATAAATTATGTTTGTAGGGCTATGATTTCCAAACTCATTCCTTTTCCCCTTTTGTTTTCCATGCTCATCATTCTGCCCATATCCTCTGATGAACTTATGTTGACTTCCTATTACACTTTGAGTCAAACACAATTTTCCAAATATTCCTTTCAAAGGCCTCTCCCAGCTTGACTCGCCCTCTCTAACTGCTTTCATCTCCTCCTCTAACCTAGCCTTCACCTTCCAGACCAACTAAATTTATTGTCATGTGGTTCCTTCCACTGGTTCTTCCTCTCCTGGCTGTGAGCCTTTGCTCAATTTTTTCCATATCTATGGAACAACAACCAAACCACAACTTTCTCCTCTTTAAATCACAGCTCAGGGATCAACTGCTCCAAGAAGTTTTTCCCCACCCATCTTCCAATCCATCAGATCATCACTGACCCAGACTGCTACCACAACATAACCTTGAAATGACTGAATTTATAAGTATGGTATGGCTGTCGCCCAATTTCTGGCTTACGTCAATACGAAAAGGCCTAATCTCAGTATTAATCAATGTTAAATTTGGAAAGAACAAGAAGAAATGTTCAATAGTCATTTAATCAGCGATGTAAAATTTAGCATTTTTAAATGAAGACAACTAGGTATACTTCATTTGAGTTTAATGCCTTTATTCCCTACCTTGTTCTACAAGGGATTCAAGAGTACTTACAGTAACATAAAAATGCACTGCCAATTAAAAATAAATATCAAGGTCAGGGAAAACATGAATTAAATAACATAGCGAGATTATGGAGAACATTGGAATGTAAATGATCATGCCATAACTCCTTGGTTATTAAAGTTGGACTGTCCATTTGACTCTCATCTTCTTGGCACTAAAATTATTAATTATTAAGCTATATTTTTACTTAATATGTGAAATTAACTCATTGTCTTTGACTGATGTGAAAATTATCAGGTTACTGGTACTTCCTGAAGTTGATGCAATAGTATAACATAGATTAGTGTTTCCAAAACTCTTTTACGTGAAACATAGTCCCAAAAAACATGGCATAGAAAGGGGTTCCTGTGTTCAATTTGGGAGGCTTTGAGTAATTCTGCAGAAAAGAATCCTATCTTATCTTATTAAAACACACTGCTTCCTAAACTCTCTTGAACCGAATCCCCCAAACTTTTCCCTCCGTAATACCTGTCAACACCTCACAGATGTAACTTCTATCTTCGGTCACTTGGAAAAAACTGGTGTATAACAAGAATAAAGACACCAGACCCGCACCAGACCCAAAATGCCTTAAGATGCTTCGACTGTATTTGTAATGTTTTAGTTCTTAAACTGTCTGGTGGGTGGATAGCTATGAATTCTATACTTCTATTTGCTGTGCTTTCTAATTATAAAATTGAAAACAAAACAACAACAGAAGATGTTATAACCCTCTCACGGAACTCTAGGTCCCAGAGGCTTGTCCAAAGCATAGAGCAGACTGAAAGGGGTGCTGGCTTTAGCTACAGAAGGGCCTCTGTTGCATGCCTCGTTTACTGTCTGGAATAATCATAGTTATCACAGTGACAATAACAGCGGCAGGTGCTTTCTGAGTACTGCATATGTGCCAAGCCATCTTCTCAGGGGCCTACTTCTATTAATTCATTTAATCCTTAAGACCTCTGGGCAGCTATGCTGTTACTGTCCTCACTTCGCACACGAGGAAACTGAAGCATAAAGAGTCAAATGACTTACCGCAAGGAAGGGGCAGAGCTGGGAGGTGAGTCCTGGCAGCCTGGCCTCTGAATCTGCTTATTTCACCACTGGTAGTGCCCAAATCCTACTTCGAGCAAGTGGTCAAGGAAGAATCCTGTGCTGTGGAGACAGCTGAGCAAAAACCTGGAGGAAGTAAGGGAGAGAAGCATGAGGTATCCGGAGGAACACCGTCCAGGTAAAAGCAAGGTCAACCCAATGTCTGCCAGGTAGGTATGTGCTTGGGAGTTTGAAGAACTCTAACATTTGCAACCCTGGGTGAATCAACACTCTGCCTTACTCTCCAAACTCCATCGTGTGTTCATTTATCCATATTCTTAGTCCCTCAAAATGCCTTTGATTCTCTCATCTCCAGAACTCTCTCTCTGAACCATTCCTCTCCCCCAGCCCCATGTCCCTTCCTTTACCAGGCTGATTTCTTTGGGTCTGACCTCCTGACACACCCTCCACTAAGCCTTCCTTGGCTTCACCGTATTTGGACTAGCTGTTTTCCATGTGTCCTGTAGCTCTGTTTTTCTTTCCAATAGCTAAGATTTATGTGGTATCAGGTGCCCACCACAGTGCGTTGGGGTTATGTTAAGAACTAGGCTGGCATCATATCGCACAAATCAAGCGAGGAACCTGAGGCTTAGATCGAGTGACTCACCAAGGTTACATAGCAAGAACCCACGTCCAATAGTGCTGAAACCCTTGTTCTAAGCATCCTGCCAGAGGGCCTATGGGGCACTTACGACTCTATTCACATGGCGTCACCCACTAATATCCTTGAGGCAGGGACTATGTCAGATTCCTTAGGTCTGGGGTGGTTTCTGCTCCATAATAAGCTCAATAAACATGTGTTGACTAAATGAATGGAACATAGCAGCTCTCCACAAGAGCAGGGTGCCCCTGATCTCGGGATTCACTGAATCTCCATCAGAACACTTGAGTCCGAGATTCAACTTTGATGTTTAGCAGTTTCATCTGCACCATCTGGCCTTCTTCCTTCTGCTAGACCACACCACACACAGTCAGATTCTGCATACTTCTACTTACTCCAGCTCCCTGCTCAGAGCCTTGACACCGCTCTCCTGTTTCTGGGAACCCAACAGAAATTCCACCTCTGTCCATCAAGCCTCTGCTGACCTGTCTGAGCCTTGGTTAGAGTCTGACCCAGTGAACTACTGGATGCTCAACAGTCTTGAATCTTGACAATGTACCACCTTCAGGAACATTCCATAGATGACTTCCTCACTCTCTACTCCTGACTCTGAGCTATTCTCTGCATCGCTCTGGTTTTGTGCTTACTTTGGACCATATGTATTTTTACTTCTGGTATATCACACCATAAAAGATTGCTCAGGTGTCCTGTTTCCCCAATTAGACAATAATGTGGTGGAAGTCAATAATGCTTTAAAAAATCTTAAATGGTATTTGAAAGCCTTCTTTACCAAATTTTCTTTTTAATTAAAAAGAAAAATTTTTCTTTTTAATCAAAAATGCTAATTCAGGAGATAGTAAAGCTTTGCCTAGCACTGATATACAAGAAGTGTTTTTACATAGTATAAAGTACGAAAAACTTTTAAATATGTAATATTTAAATTCTTCTTATACTTTTTAAATTAAAACTTTATAATATAATGGGTTGTGCTCTGCATCGAGTTTATTTTCTTATTTTTATTCTAAACAGTTGGTATAGGATCAATATTTAAGAAAGAACAGGCTGTCACATGCAAATGTGATAATAATTTCACACTAACTCCTAAACGAACATTTCTTGAGGTAGATATTAATCATTCAACATATACACACACAGTTTTAAAGAATCACACCACTGATTTGGTGGGCGATAGTGGAGTACCATGACACTGTGACAATTATAGACCTGTTTTATTAGCATAGATTCTCTTCATTTGTAATGTATCCTAAGACTGAGCATTTCTTTTATACCAAACACTGTGTTGAGAGCTTTGTTGGCATTGTTCCATTAATCTTCCAACACCCCATGAGACAGGTAGAGCTTTTATCCTATTTTGCAGATGAAGACCATTAAACTCATTGGTTGAAAGAACATGTGCCTAGAGAGGTCGTGTCAAAATGGAAGCTGGCAATCTAAGTCCAGAGCTTCTACCTTTCCTAAAACATGGATTAACTCATAACTTCAGATACCATTTGGGAATTTAGAAAGTAGGAAAGTTTGCTACATGATCTTTATAATTGGCAAATAAATGGGAAAAAGAAAAGAGGGGGGAAAAGCATTAGGTAAGATCTGGAAATTTCTTATGTTGATTTGATGTGTATGGTCTATTTGTCTTTGGAAAAAAATCAACATTTTCCATTAATTATAAAATAGTTCTGGGCTGGATAAGGTAACTCACACCTGTAATCCTAGCACTCTGGAAGGCCGAGGTGGGTAGACTGCTTGGTTCTGGAGTTCAAGGCCAGCTGAGCAAGAGCAAGACCCCTTCTCTACTAAAAATAGAAAAACTAGCCGGGCATTGTCATGGGTGCCTGGCGTCCCAGCTACTTGGGTGGCTGAGTCAAGAGGAGAAGTTGAGTCCTGGAGTTTGAGGTTTCTGTGAGCAATGAAGACACAGCACTCTACCCAGGGCAACAGAGTGAGACTCTGTCTCAATAATTAATTAATCAATTAAAAATAAATTGTTCTAAATTATGATAAAATTCTTGTTTCATGCCACATTATCTTAAAATTTATTAATTATCCTAAGTCAACCATAACAAAAATGATCTACGTAACCAAAAACATTTGTAGCCCTGTAATTTTTTAATTAATAATAAAAAATTATCAATTAACAAACACTACAGATTTTCTTATATTAAAATTTTTCTTTTGAATATCAGTATATACCATTTTATAACCCTGATGATTATCTGATCACCCACTTTGAGAAGTCCCTTATGGCAAAATAACAAATTGGCAAAAACATTGGATTTACCAACTTAAAAATGTTAGTTTATCTGTGTCTAAAGATCATCACTCTTTTTTTGTAAAACTTTTAATGTATTTTCATCATTATCAAATACTTAATGTTTTAAAAAGCCAAACCAACAGAATTTTTATTGTGAATTGTGCAATACAAGATGTCCAGAGTTTCTAAAGTCCCCCCGTGCTTCAATTTAAAGCACGTGCAAGAAAGCTGAAAGAGAATTAAAGAAGTCACAAGATTTATTCCCCAACCAATTATGATCAAGACTGGTATCTAAGAGATATATCTTAAGGTTATTTACCAGAATAATTTCAATCATGTCTTATAAAATGTTCTGATTGTTTGACATGAAACAAAATAGTCATAATCTTAAATTCAGCTGACAACCTGGAAGTGACCACTAGGTGGCAGCACAGGAGACACTCAGCCTTGAACAGAACTTTAAGTGATAGGACAGAAGGGTTAAGCCGGGCGGGAGAAAGGTATAGAAAGGAAATAAACGAGATTGCTCTTTCTGTTATACAGTTCAGATTATGTAGCTTTGCTGACCCCCTCCCTTCGTGGGTTAGAGAAGATGAGAACAAGAATTTTCTATGAATGGAGGGGAAGAAATCCATAGGCTCTTTCCCTTTAGTTGTGTCATATATATATATATATATATATATATATGCATGTTTTTGCATAGCTGTATGAACATATAATTTTGTGTTCTTCTAATCCACTTTACACTGATCTTTTTAAAATATAAATTGAATCTTCTGTTTCTCTTCTTAAAATGTCAGTGATTTCTCCCTGCTCCCTGCAAATGGCCCTCAATGGTCCCTCTGACCATTATTTCTTCAAAGTTACCTTCCCGAGTCTACAGCACCTGGAACAGCAGAAAAGCCCTCAATTTGTATTATTGAATTTTTTAAATTCTTTTAATTTTTTAATTGTAAAGGACACATGTAGTTTACCAGCCTAACAATTTTTAAGTGTACGGTTCAGTAGTGTTAAATATATTCACATTGCTGTGCAACGGAGCTCCTGAACTTTTTCATCTTGGAAATCTCAAACTCTATAATCCGTAAACAATTCCCCTTTTTCCTCTCCCCACCTCAGTCCCTGGTAACCACTATTTTATTTTCTATTTCCGTGAATTGTACTACTTTAGATACCTCGCATAAGCAGAATCATACAGTATTTATCCTTTTGTGCCTGGCTTATTTCACATAAACAGGCTCAGCGTTCATCCGTGTTGCAGCGTGTGACAGGGTTTCCTTCCTTTTCAAGGCTGAGCACTATTTCGTGGTACGTATAGACAGTGTTTTGTTTATCCATCATCCACCGGTAGATCCTTGCAGTGCTTCCCTCTCTTGGCTCTATGAACAGGAGCATGTAAGTATCTCTTTGAGATCCTCTTTTTATTTCCTTTGCATACATACTCAGAAGTGGGATTGCCGGATCATAAGGTAATTCTATCATTAATTATTTTAGGAATCTCCATACTGTTTTCTGTAGCAACCACACCATTTTACGTTCAATTTCTCCCATCCTCATGTCTCTTATCTTCTTTTTTTATTTTTTATATATTAGGTATGAGATATCCTAACAGGATAATATCTCTTGTGGGTTTGATTTCCATTTCTCTGATAAGTGTACTGACCATTGTTTCATATGTTCATTGCCCATTTTTATGCCTCCTTTTGAGAAATGGCTATTCAAATCCTTTGCCCATTTTTTAGTCAAGTTATTTGTCTTTCTGCTGTTGAGTTGTGGGAGTTCTTCACGTTTTCTAGCTATTAACCCTCTATCAGATATATGACTTGAAGATATTTTCTCCTATTCTTTACGCTGCCTTTTCACTCTGTTGATTGTACCCTTTGATGCACAGAAGTAATGAAATTTTTTAGGAAAAGAAACTACATAATCTTCCCAATTCTCATTCCTTGTGGCAGCCACATCATCCTTCCACTCAGTAAGTGGCAGCATCGTAATTTATTTAACCATCCCTCTATTATGAAACATTATTTCCTATTCTGGATAATGCCTTAAAAATAGTTTTATTCACAGAGGTTTTTTTTTCTTCCTCTTGATGATTATTTCCTCAAAGTATATTTCCAGATGTAAAAATTACTGAACCAAATAATATGAACATTTTATGGGTTTTGGTACTTTTTTCTAAATTTCTTTCTTATTAATTTCCATGGCCAGCTATAATATTATAATACCATGTGCCAAGTACTTGGCTATATTCTTTGTAATAATGTCATTAATTCTCATATCAGTGCTACAGAGTAGGCAACATCAGCATTTTATAGCTAATTGTTAAAATTCGGAGAGATCATATTAGTTACCAAGGTCACACAACTTGTAAGTGGCAGAATTATCATGTGATGTTAAATCTGCCTGATTGCAAAACCAGTGTGGATCTTTTCATGACACTGCACTGCTTGTCTGTTTGAGAATATGCCACTTTACTGTTTTTCACTCCAGCTTTGAGAATTATGTTTGCTAATTTAATAGAAGAAGAAAGGAGAATTATTATTTTAAAGCACATGCCTTTGATACATGTATGGATGAATATTTTTCCACCCTTTGCTTCCCCTTCCCCTTCCTATTCTCCTTCACACTGAAGGGATATTTCCTTTCTCTGCACAATAGCACATGGTCTTTTCACAACAAAAGTTACCACTTAAATTTTCTTTTGTGAGTTATTTGTGCCCTCTGCCTTATTTTTATTTTTATGTCTTGTCAAGTAATTTACCTTTTTTAAGACTAAAGATATTAAACTTTTGTCAATCACATTTGTTGCAATATGTGCTTTGCCAATTTTTTTATTATTTTTCTGTTTAAGTCAAATAGTTAATTTTCACATATTTATTTTTATGTGGATCATTTAACTTATGGTTTCTCCTATTGTTTCTTAGCATAAAAATTAATTTTATCTCCCTATATAAATGTCTTTTGAATTTTTCTACTTAAAACTAATTCTGATATTTAAATCTTTAATCCAAGTGAAATTTATTTTGAAGCTTGTAGATGTAAATGTATTACTTTTTCAAAGTTATAGATAGCCCCAGTACCATTTATTGAATAATCTTTCCCTTTCCTTACTATTTTGCAATGCCTAAAGAATATATTAAAGTCACTATATAAACTAATTGCTTTAAAAAATAAATTTGATATGTAATTCAAATTAAAGTGTACCATTCAGTGGTTTTGGTATAGTCATAGAGTTTTGCAACCATCACCACTACCTAATTCCAGAACATTTTCATCACCCCTGAAAGAAACCACACACCTCTTAGCCAGTCACTTCCCATTCTCCCCTTCCCCCAGCCACTGGCAGCCATGAATCCATTTTCCATCCATGAATTTGCCTCGTCTGGACATTTCATACAAATGAAATTGTATAAAATTTGTGTGTGGCCTTTTGAGACTGGTTTCTTTCAATTATTTCAAGGTTTACCCATGCTATAGCATATATCAATACTTCATTGCATTTTATGGCCAAATAATGTATGGCTATGCCACGTTTTATTTATTCATTTATTAGTTCATGGAGATTTGGATTGTTTCCAGTGTTTGGCTATTATGAATAATGTAGTTCTTAACATTTGTATAAAAGTTTTTGTGTGGATATATATACACATATACTTTTTTTCTCTTGTTTACATACCTAAAAGTGGAATGTCTGGGTCATACAGTAACTCTGTTTAACTTTTGAAGGAACTTCCAAACTATTACAAAACAGCTGTACCACTTTACATTCCCACCAGCAATGTGTGAGGGTTCTAGTTTCTCCACATCCTCATCAACACTTGCTATTGTCTATCTTTGATCACAGCCATGCAAGTGGATGTGAAGTGATATCTCATTGTGGGTTTAATTTGTATCTCTATAATGACTAATGATAACCACACCTACAGTGCATCTTACAAGGGTACATGTGAAATTTACTAAGTGTAGAATATAAATGTCTTAACACAATAACTAAGAAAATGCCGTGAAGGCTATGTAAACCAGTTTGATGAAAATATTTCAAATTGTATATAAAACCAGCACATTGTACCCCATTGATGTCATTAATGTACACAGCTATGATTTAATAATAAAAAAAAAAAAACTAATGATATTGAACAAGTTTTCATGTTATTATCAGACATTCATATGTCACTTTTGGAGAAATATCTGTTTAAATCCTAATCCTTTGCTCCCTCTGACACACACACACCCTGACAGAGCCAGAATAGAGGACAGTGCTTCATTACCCCTCACTGCAGGCTCAAACTCTGGACTCAAACGATTCTTTTGCCTCAACTCCCAGAGTAGCTAGGACTGTAGGTGGGCACCACAAGGCCCAGCTAGTTTTTCTATTTTTAGTAAGTAGGGTCTCATTCTTGTTCTGGTTGGTCTCAAGCTCCTGAGCTCAAGCGGTCCTCCTGCCTTAGCCTCCCAGAGAGCTAGGATTATAGGCGAAAGACCCTGTGCCTGGCCCTTTACTCATTTTTTAATTCACTTATTTGTCTTTTGAAATTCGAGTTATTTACATATTCTAGGTACAAGTCCCTTACCAGAGATATAATTTACCAATATTTTCTACCATTCTGGGGGTCATCTTTTCACTTTCTTTATGATGTCCCTGAAAGCAAAAGTGTTTTTGTTTTGTTTTGATTTTTGTGTGGTTTCTTCACTCTGATTCTCTAACAATTTATCTGATTGGTGAAGTTGGGAGAAGACACTCAGCAAACTAGGCTCAGCAACTTTCCCCGTCCATCTTTTGGGGTCTGCCTATTTGGCAGGGAGAGTGTTTTCTGGTCTATAATTCACCCTCTGATAAAAGAGGCAGCGGGTGAATTCACTCTCCCTCAAGAGGCAGAGGAGAGAGAAACTCAAGGTTGTCCAACTGTGCCAGAGTCTATGTTTAATTCTGGGGTGAAATATTGGCATTTAGCTCCAAATCTAAAGCTATGTTCTTTAAAAAACCGTATCAGTAAATGTACCACCATTTTTAATTGAAAAAAGAAAAATCTTCAGTTAAAATCACAAAATATCCAGCCACAAACTTTTGAGTTTGATTGTATGGTGTCTTAAATATATAAATATCACATTAGAAAAATAGATAAAGCATAATAAAGTTATAACAGGTCAAATTCTGCTCAGACTCTAGGTTGTTATTCACCCTGTTTTATTTGTAAATACTTCAAGAAACTGTAAAATTACAATGTGTGACTCAATAGCAATATAAAATATTGCTAACTTTTTTAAAATGAAATTTATCTTCTGTTTTATGCTCAACTTTGGCTGCAGAGAAAGACGGGGCACCAGTGTTCAAGTTCTCTGGATAGGAAGTCAAGGGTCAGACCACAAGGCAGGTGGTGGAGGCCTGCAGACCAACAGGTGCAGAGCTAACCGTGCGTCCTTCCACACACAGTTCATCCTCATGGATGTAACTGATTGCCCAAAGCACAGTGCTGTCATTTACCAACTGTCCATCCTGCCCAGGCACACAGCAGCCTCTGCTGTCGGCTGGTGAGACTTTTTAATAACAGAAAAGATGGGCCTATTTCCACTGCCAATAATCTTTCTCTTTTTTCCTAGGTGATCAAGAAACTAGCTATGTTTGAGCAATTGTGAGGTCCTGACCAATTACTACTATTGCATGAACTCCCCTGAGGTCCATGGGCCAGAACAGCATTTCCCAAGTATAGTTTAGTATAGTTCCATTGAATGTAACTGAGTTACAATAGCAAATAAAGGGTCTATGGTCAGACAGGTTTGTGCTGGATTTCTTCATTGCAGGATCTTAGAGCCTTTAATATGTGTTTTCTACGGGCATCAGAAACTCTAAGAGAGAATCCTAGTACACAGTGTTCCCAAACTTACTTGACCACACAATTTTTTTATAATATACTTTATTTTTCAGAGCAGTTTTTAGTTCACAGCAAAATTGAGAGTAAGGTGCAGAGATTTCCTATATACCCCCTATTCCACACAGGTATAGCCTCTCCCATTATCAACAACCCCCACGCCAGAGTGGTACATTGGTTACAGCTGATAAGCCTGCATTGATGTGCCATTATCACCCAAAGTCCATAACTTATATTTGGGTTCACTATTGGGGTTGTACCTTTTGTGAGTTTAGACAAAGGTATGGTCACTTGTTTTCACCATTACAGTGTCATACCCAGGAGTTAGATTGCCCTAAAATTGCTCTGTTCTCCCCTACTCATCCCTCTCTCTCAACTAAACACTGGCAACCATGGATCTTTCTACTGTCTCCTTGGTTTTGCTTTTTCTAGATGTCACATAGTTGGAATATTACAGTATGTAGCTTTTTCTGATTGGCTTTTTTTCACTTAGTAAGATGATTTAAGTTTCCTCTATATACTTTTGTGGCTTGACAGTGCGTTTCTTTTTAGTGCAGAATAATATTTCATTGTCTAGAGGCCATTTATCTATTCAACTACGAAAGGACATTTTGGTTGCTTCTGAGTTTTGGCAACAAAACTGCCATAACCATCATGTGAAGGTTTTTGCATGGGCACAAGTTTTCAATTCATTTGGGTAAATACCAGGCGCATTTGCTGACTCATATAGTAAGAATAGATTTAGTTTTGTAAATTGCCAAATGTCTTCCAGAACAGCTACAGCGTGTTGCGTACCCACCAGCGTGAATGACAACGCCTGTCACTCCAGGTCCTCGGCAGCATTTGGTGTTGTCAGTGTTCTGGATTGGGGCCATTCTAACAGGTGCGCGTGGTATCGCCTTTGAATTTGCACTTCTCCGCGATGTGGCACATCTTCTCATATGCTTCCTTTCTATTTGTATGTCTTCTTTGGTGAGGTAAACGTTAAGGTCTTTGGCCCATTTTCAGTTTCATTTCCTTTCTGGTGGTCTTAATGCATTAGTTAGAACTTTTAGTACAATACTGAAAAGCAGTGATAGGATTTTTTTTTTTTAATTTTTACAAAGATCAATTTATCTATTTTTTTCCTTGGTTGTGCTTTTGATGTTATTTCAAGAAACTAGCACCTAATTTAAAGTAAGAAAGATTATGCCTATGTTTTCTTCTAAGAGTTTTATGGTTTTAGTTCTTACATTTAGGCTTAAGATCCATTTTGAGATAACCTTTATATATGGTGTGGCGTACAGATCCAAGTCCATTCTTTCTCGTGTTGATAATAGGTTGTCCCTGTACCACTTGTTTAAAAAAACTATCCTTTCCCCATTTCACTGTTTTTGGCTAATTTTTAGACTATTTATTTGTACCAGTGATTCCCATGTTCTTTAAGATTCATGCTGTCTTAATTATGTTTGCTTTAAAACCTGTTTTAACACCTGCAAAGGCTAGTCTCCCTTCTCCCACAACACGCAAACTCAGAACATTCTTTTGACTTTCACTCACTTTGTATATTTATTACTTTATATCAGTAGTTTTCAAACTTGCTTTTCCAGAGAACTATATAATTAAAAGCTTGAGGCTCCTTGCTTGCATTTCTTCTTACCAATCATTTCCTTATTCCTTGAGTTATTGTTAATGGTTTATGTTATTTTTTTCAATCTATGGTTCTCCTTAAATATATCAGGCATTATTTCCACTCAAAGAAGTAAATACATATTTAAAAATAGATATACAGCCCAAAGAAGTTAAATTCTGTGACTTGACCAAGTCTCCCCAACTAGATAGCGGCAAAGACCTTCAAATACCACAATTTCTGTTAAGTTTACTGCTGAGAATCTTTCTATTTAAATCTGAATATTTTTGATCTACCCACCTGGATTTTTTTTTTTTTTTTTTTGAGACAGAGCCTCAAGCTGTCACCCTGGATAGAGTGATGTGGCATCACAGCTCACAGCAACCTCCAATTCCTGGGCTCAAGCGAGTCTCTTGCCTCCGCCTCCCAAGTAGTTGGAACTACGGGCACTTGCCA
>CAUYRH010060985.1:0-37840 GCA_963574655.1 Perodicticus potto | reverse complement strand
TTTTTTTTGGAGACAGAGCCTCAAGCTGTCACCCTGGATAGAGCGCTGTGGCCTCACAGCGCACAGCAAACTACCCTTCCAGGGCCCAAGCGCGGCAACTGCCTCTGCCGCCCAACTCGCGGGGCCTAAAGATTTATTCTTAGTTGGAGGTTGCTATGAGCTGTGATGCCACGGCTCTCTACCCAGGGCAACAGCTTGAGGCTCTGTCTCAAAAAAAAAAGGTACCCGCCACAATGCCCGGCCATTTTTTGGTTGCAGTCGTCATTGTTGTTTGGCAGGCCCGGGCTGGATTCGAACCCGCCAGCTCAGGTGTACGTGGCTGGTGCCTTAGCCTGTTGAGCCACAGGCGCTGAGCCAGTACTTGTAAATTTTCTACAAAATTTCTCTATAAGAGAAAAAAACTGGTAGCACCCTATGTGTTTACAAGGAATCAAACTAATTATATAATTCATCCACACAAAGGAACATTATACAGCTATTAAAATGTTGACATTATCTAAAAATATAGAAATATTCATTATATATAAAGTGTTTAAATAATACACTGTACATGTATCTATATCTATTTACCCATACAGAACAAAAAATGGAAAGGTTATGCATAAAATTAATAGTGGTCACTTCTCAATGGAAGATAAAAGATTAATTCCTTTTTCTATTTGTACTTGTAAATTTTCTACGAAACACAACAGGCAAAAAACCCAGATATGGTGTAATGAGCTCAAAGCAGAAAGCCCAGATATGCTGTAATATATGTATTTGGAATGTGACCACTTATATCAACTCCTGATCTAAACTACCATCACCTCTTGCCTAGATGATGCAATAACAGCTATCTAAATGATCTCCCTGCGTTGTCCTTGCCCCAGTTCCAGTGTATTATCAACACAACTGCCAGGAAAACCTTTTAAAATTATAAGGCAGAAAATTTTATCCTCTGCTCACAACGCTCCAATGGCTTCTAAGTTTTCTCTAAAACCAAAGTTCATGAAAAGTACTGCAAGATCCTTTTCTCCCTTAATATTTCTGATATCACAGCATATTTCTGACTTTTTCTTTACCTAATCTCTATACAAACTGGTCTCCTTGGGATTTCTTTAAAGACATGGAATAAACTCTTCTTCAGGGCCTTTGCACTGGCTTTTCACTCTGCCTAGAATACATGGTTCACTCCCTCACTTCCACAGCTTCCCACCCCAGAGGGAAGCTGTGGAAGTGAGGGAGTATAACCTTCTCAGAAGTCTTTTCCTAATATGCTACCCAACAGTGTCCCCCTCCCCACACTACCTGTTCCCCCTACGTAAGCTGCTCTCCTCCTCCTCCGTTGCTATTATCACTGCCTTAATTATATTTGCTTTCTTTCCCTACAACAGAAACTTGAAGAGAGGTCAGGGATTTGGTTTTGTTCAATGTCACACAAACTCAGAAAATTATAGTAGATAAAATTCAATACAGATCTTATATCAAAACCTATACTGGTGAATAATTGATAGAACACCTCCCATGGTTTATTCCAGGGTCTGGAATCTTCTAGGCCATAACTGGTACTATAATAATTATCAAAGGCTATTTTTCACCCCATGTAGAAGAGATACATAAAAACAATCTGGGGTGGTGCCTGTGGCTCAGTGAGTAGGGCGCCAGTCCCATATACCGGGGGTGGTGGGTTCAAACCCAGCCCTGGCCAAAATGCAACAAAAAACAAACAAACAACAAAAAAAAACTAATCTGGTTACGGAGATGAAGAGTCTGAGGTTATGTCCAGCATGCATTCTGGGGTCTTCTGTTAAGATTTAATAGGTGGCCAGGCACAGTGGCTCACGCCTGTAATCCTAGCACTGTGGGAGGCCAAGGAAGGAGAACTGCTTGAGCTCAAGAGTTCGAAACTTGCCTGAGCGAGAGTAAGACCCAACTCGTGAAAAAAACGGAAAACCCAGCCGGGCGTCGGGGCGAGCGCCTGTAATCCCAGAGGCTTCCAGAGGCTGAGGCAGCAGGATGCCCAAAGCCCGAGTCTGAGGTTGCAGTGAGCTATGATGCCATTGCACTCTGCTCAGGGGCATAGGGTGGGACTCTGCCTCAACAACAACAACAAGCAAAGAAATAAAAAATAAGCAAGGAAATAAAATTAAAAAAAAACAAAAAACAAAAAAGTTAATAGGTGATGCCTGGGTTTTACAGGATTTCAAAATATGTAAAAAACTTTTTTTGGAAAATCTGTCATGAAATCATTTTTCATCATTTGTGTTAAATGCTTTATGTAAAAAAAAGAGGTAAAGGGTGGCACCTGTGGCTCAGTGGGTAGGGCGCCAGCCCCATATACCGAGGGTGACAGGTTCAAACCCGGCCCCGGCCAAACTGCAACAAAAAAATAGCCGGGTGTTGCGGTGGGTGCCTGTAGTCCCAGCTACCCGGGAGGCTGAGGCAAGAGAATCGCCTAAGCCCAGGAGTTAGAGGTTGCTGTGAGCTGTGATGCCACGGCACTCTACCGAGGGCGATAAAGTGAGACTCTGTCTCTACAAAAAAAAAAAAAAGAGGTAAAGATGTAAGAATGGACACTCAGAATAAATATGCAGTATTGTACAGAGTGAATATGAAAGGAAAATGAATTTTGGGCCTATACCCACCTTAAGGGTTAGAAGTGGGATATGTGAACTGAACCAATGATACAGAATAAAGAGGCCAGAACAGACCAGTATATACTTGTATAGAGAAATTTTACTCAATAGAACAGACTTGAGATAACTAAGGAAGGGAGGGTGGTGTTTTAAAGACATACCCACAGACTCTAATACACGTGCAGAGAGGTTTCATTTCCTTTCCCCTGATTGTGGACTAGACAAGTGACTTGCTTCTAGAGAAGAGACTGTATTATGGTAGAAGAAATGGAATGTCTTTTCTGAAAATAAGTTATAAAAAGACTGCAACTTGTCTTCCTTTTTCACTCTCTTAACTTCCTCATTCTCAAGGGGAAGCCAGCTGCCATGTTGTAGGACTATTCAAGCTACTTTTAAAGACTCATGTGGTGTGGAACTGAGGACTGCCAGTTTACACAACTGCCAGTGTCTGTTGTTTTAAGCTGCTAAGCTTCCAGAGATTTGTTATGCAGCCATAGATAACTAATACAAGGATGGAGTGTTCAATAAATGATCCAAATGAACTGCAGACTTAAATGTAAAATGTAAGTCTTTAAAAAATTAAAGGTAATAAAGACAATTTATTACTACATGAAAGGAAAATTGCTTAAGATTCTTAAGCAATTTCATGGAAGAATTGCTTAAGATTTTTAAAATAAAAAACTATAAGAGATTGTTAAATTCAACTACAGAATTCATGAGATTGTTAAATCCAATTACTTTTAAAATCAAAAGTCAGCTTCTGAATATAAAACAAGCTACAGGCTTGGCGCCTGTGGCTCAACGGGCTAAGGCGCCAGTACACCTGAGCTGGCGGGTTCGAATCCAGCCCGGGCTCGCCAAACAACAATGATGGCTGCAACCAAAAAATGGCCGGGCGTTGTGGCGGGCGCCTGAATTTCCAGCTACTTGGGAGGTGGAGGCAGGAGACTCGCTTAAGCCCAGGAATTGGAGGTTGCTGTGAGCTGTAATGCCACAGCACTCTATCCAGGGTGACAGCTTGAGGATCTGTCTCAAAAAAAACAAAAAAAAAAAGCTACAAACTAGGTGAAAATATTTATAATAAACATAATTTCATAAAAGATCTACTAGTATATAGATCTAAGAGAAATTCTTGCTCATGTCTACTAAGAGACATTTATTGTGTACAAGAGTGTTCATATTGACATTGGCTATACCAAAAATGAGGAGGAGAAAAGCAACAGGAAAATAGATAAAATACTATAGTATATCCTTACAATGGGAAGTTATATAACAAAAAATACATATATGCAGAAACTATAGCTACCCATAAAAAAATGTTATCTAAAACTAGAGTATGAAACCATTTTTTAACAAGCTGTACATCACTTCTGACACTATTTTTGTTCAGGTCCTCGCCATTTTTCACTGGGATTAACCTCTCGTTAATCCCACTGGGATTAATCTCTCGTTAATCCCACTGGGATTAATCCTCTCTTTTCCAATCTCACATCAATTGCTGCTCATTTTCTTTTTTTTTTTTAAAGGGTAGGGTTTTTGGTTTTTTTTTTGTAGAGACAGAGTCTCACTTTATCGCCCTCAGTAGAGTGCTGTGGAGTCACAGCTCTCAGCAACCTCCAGCTCTTGGGTTTAGGTGATTCTCTTGCCTCAGCCTCCCGAGTAGCTGGGACTACAGGCGCCCGCCACCACGCCCGGCTATTTTTTGATGCAGTTTGGCCAGGGCCGGGTTTGAACTCACCACCCTCGGTATATGGGGCCGGCGCCCTACTCGCTAATCCACAGGCGCCGCCCATTTTCTATGTGGGCTCTAAAGCTGCAGTGTCTAGTAAAGTAGCTAACAGCTACTTATGGCTCTTGAACATTTTACCTGTGGCTAGTCTAACTTGAAATGTACTCTAAGTGTAAAATACACACTGGATTTTGAAGACTTAGTATGAAAACTGTAAAATATCTCCTTTATAATTTTTATGTTGATTACTTGTTAAAACAATCTAAACTGAATTAAGTAATATATATTATTAAAATTCATTTCACCTGTTTCTTCTTACTTTTTAGTGCACTTAACAGAATACTTAAAATTACTATGTGGCTTGCACTTTTGGTCCCACTGTTTTTATTGGATAGTTACTTCAGAGTGATCTCACATTGATCTGAAATAAAAATATGATCATGTCCTTTCTGTTTAAAGGGACTTCTTCAACGGTTTTCCAGACCTAAAATTAAGAAAAAAAAAGAAGGAAGGAAACAGAAAGAAAAAAGGGGAAACAACCCCACACACTTCTTAATTGGGCATAAAAGGCATGGCTGATCTATCTTCAACTCTATCTATCTATCTATCTATCTATCTATCTATCTATCTATCTATCTATCTATCTATCTTTTAGATTTACATGCACTATATTCTCTGCCAGGTACTGTGTCATTCTGTTACATCTTAATGCTTATTGTTCCTGAAACGCAGCATATACTATGTCTTAGATGTACATATTTCTTCTGCTGAGAATGCCCCCGTTTTCCAATTAGCTCATCTTTTAAAGCCCAACCCAACTGTGGTAGAACTCATGCTTCTCCTGAGCTACCAGACATTAACTCTATTATGTATTAATTCTACTATATGCATTTTTCTTGTGAATCTTGCTTTATAAAAAACAAGTGAAAAAAACCAGTTTCCTAATTAATATTTAGCAAAGAAGTGGCACACTGTGTTATAGTTTGTTACTTTTAAGACAATCACCTCCTAAAAAAAGGATTTTTTTCTCTTAATGTTTAATTGACATATTTGAGACTATCACCCCTATTGTTCTCTTGCCATACTGTCATGGCTTTGCACCTGGTCATGTTTAGGATTTTCAGTGCCTACCAAGAAAAGGCCTAGCACATAGCAAATGCTAACTAACTGCTTAATTAAAGAAAAATTAATTTCCAGTAACTTAAAAATAAAATCATATTTTGAACCTTACCTAGCCATCATTTTAAAGCTATCTTTAAGAATAAATAATGTCATGTTACCAATTCTGGTCATTGTCTTATAGAAAAAAGGAACAATGTACACATTTTATATAAAAGTGCAAAATAATCAGAAGGTAAATTTACCATCCAACTAGCTCATATTTCCCTACATTCTACTGCCATTTTGATCTAGATTAGAAGCTATATACTGGCAGCCCACAGGTGAATACTAGACCATCCATTTGTGTGGTCTTTGTAGGATTATGAAAAACATGAATTTGTTGTCGAATTTTTAGTATCAGGATAATGCACATACAGATTTGGATTTCCTGCTTTTCCTGAGGGTGTGGGGGAAAAGTGAAGAATGGCAATATTAGACCCACATTCTCATAAAGCAACAAACATAACTGAGTGGCAGATGCCACTTAAGACAGGGCACTTGCTTTCCAGATTGTCCCCCCTCTATCTATTGCCCTCAGGATGTGTGTTAGTTGCCAGTTACCAGTAACTTATGCTATTGTTTTTCTTCTAAACAGCTTGCTTCACTCGTTTACTCTACAAGGCTGGTTCTTATTAGCACTGTAGTTTGTAATCCCAATCTAAGATGAGAGAGTAACTGGTATGCTGATTTATATTTTCTGGCCACTTCTGACATTCACCTTCCCATTCTGACCTGGAATTCTATCTGCAGAGTAATGAGTAAGAAAGCAGATGCAGGGTGACAGCAAGCTTCTTTTCAAGTCGAAAATGTTCCACATTCATCATGGCAGACTGAAGTTACCTGAGAAACAGTCCCACTTTCATCTCTGCCCTCCAGACCCACACTAGATGACCACCATGGCAGATCCCTCTCTTACTCAGAGATCTGTAACCTCAGGGTTAATATTACAGCCCGGTTTTCTAGTTTGCAAAGTAGGCAAGAATATGCAATTAACTGGTGTACAAGAAGAAAATATATAAACTTCTATTTCTATCTACTTTTAAACTTAAATAAGGAATTAAAGCTTTGTTGCAATTAATATACCACTGAAACCCATGCTGGGCCTGGATGTCAGAGGATCACATGTCAGGCATGCTGGGTTTCCTAAAGATAAAGGCAGTCCCATTCACGGACAGACAAACAATGATAACCTCATCTATTCTTTCACTTTTAGTGTTCATGCATTATAATTTTAGTGTAACTGGCTAAGTGAGTTTATGAATAAATTATCTAGTGTTAACAAACTAACCTTTTAAAAAAGGATCAGTGGGGCAGTGCCCGTATCTCAGTTGGCAGGGCGCCAGCCACATACACTAAGGGTGGCAGGTTCAAACCCAGCCCAGGACAGCTAAAAAATTAAACCACCGAGGCATAAGGATCGCTTGAGCCCATGAATTGGAGGTTGCTGTGGGCTGTAACAATACGGCACTCTACCCAGGGTGACAGTTTGAGACTCTGCCTCAAAAAAACAGGGTCAGTGGCTTAAAAATGTCTTCAACAAAACTTCAGATTGATAATACACTCACTCACATACAAACGAGAAAATGGAAACATTACTGTCCTATATGAGCTATATTCATTAGCCATATTACAAGGTAAAAACAGAGTCTACTTAATCAAACCACTAGAAGGTAGCAAAAAGTTTAGGAATTATCTGAATAGCATCTAAAATAAGAATTTAAAAACATGAATGAAATTTATACTGAGTGTATAATATACTTTAAGATACTAACAGTAAAATATGCATCTACGTTATAAATGCATAATGGGGCTCTGTGCCTAAAACTTTACAGTGATAGGAGTATATGATAAAGAGGAATTTGGAGACCACTGGGATTTTCAATGAGTTAGCTATCCTGAAGTGTGAGTCACTTTTCTAACTCCTATTTCTAGACAGTGCTCACTCTGGATTCTACTGGGGAATACTTGTATTCATCTAATTTTGGGGTATCATTTACACATAGTTGCAGAATCCTCACTGCTATTTAATTTCATCAAATCTGAAGCCATCTACTTAAATTTATTTCTGCCCAAGGTTTATGAAAATGATATAACTGAAATCTTCAAAAATAGATAAAAATATGTATAAGTCTTTATGTGCAAAACCGAATGTACACTAGTTTTACTAAATCAAATGATTATTCAGTACTTAAGTTGAACTGTTAATAGCATATTTGCCTTTATAATCATACGATTAGATGCCTAGAACCAAGGTATTGATTTTTATGAGTCAAAGTCTGAGACATTTATTAGTTGTTTATTTTAAAAATGTTTTTACTGGCTTGGCACCCTTAGCACAGAGGTTATGGCGCCAGCCACACACACTGAGGGTGGCGGGTTCAAACCCAGCCAGGACCAGCTAAACAACTTCAACAAAAAAATAGCCGGGCATTGTGGCAGGAACCTATAGTCCCAGCTACTTGGGAGGCTGAGGCAAGAGAATCGCTTAAGCCCAAGAGTTTGAGGTTGCTGTGAGCTGTGATGCCACAGCACTCTACTGAGGGTGACATAGTGAGACTTTGTCTCAAAAAAAAAAAAAAGTTTTTATTTTTGATGCTGATATTTCAGTTTATTCTCACTGATGGGTGATGCAGTCAGCTACAAAGTGCTTCAGCTTTACTTTATCTCCCTCTGCTTCTAAAGCACAGTCACAGAACGTTCGAAATAGCCTGCTGCTAGTACAATTCCACAATCCTTAAGCATTTGGATTATGAGATATAAACTCTGGAGTTCCAGCTGAAATAAATAGCTAGAAGTTCTTTACTAATTCTTATTCATCATGTGTTGAAAACATCTTAGTGTGATCTTTATTCTTAAACAATTGTTAAGTTAACTATAGAACTGAAAATCTTTGAGGAATATACAGGGTGTCTATAAAATTTGTGTGCAGTTTAAAATAGGTAACTATTGCACACGAACTTTATGGACATCCTGTATTTATTTAAAAATCACTTTCAGATTCTTCTACTACTTTCCTGTCTTTGGAGTGAATTGATGTTCTAATTGTTAATCTGGCTGGCTGTCTTGAAGTGAGCCTGTCACTTATTGGAAAATTGATAGTTTTTGTTGCCACTGATATAATTTGATCTTTTAAGTATTATAAAAATTAGTTTTCTTGTGTTTTAGGATATTGATGTAGGTTCAACTCTTGTTTTTTCCCCTTTCTATCCCTGTCTTGTGATTTTATAGTCATTTCTGCTTGGAGTTCTGGATCCCTTAGTCCAAACATCACAGCTTATGATGGGACACCCCATGCAAATCACCAACATAAAAGAATACTCAAGTTATCACAAATCCAGGCCTGAAACTTGTAGGTAGAGGTGTAATCCAGGTCTTAGGTGGCTACATTTCTTTCTTTCTATACTTTTAAGTACTCAGCTTTATGTTAAGTTATAAATCAGATAGTAGGTTGAGCTTTTCCAGATTTAATTCTCAGATCTGAGAAAAGTTCTTCTCCCACCCATGCTTTTTGTTCTGTTTCTGGTCTCCAAACCTTTTATTAGAATGATAATTCTCAATGTGTGGCCTGTGGACTCCTTGAAGGTTCCAAGATTCTTCCATGAATCCACAAAGGTAAAAAATATTTTTATAACAATACTAAGAAATTACTTGCCTGTTGACATTTGCGCTAATTGAGCAAATGCACTAGTGGGGAAAACTGCTAGGCTTTGGTCAGAAACTGTATTTCATTGCCACACACTTGTAGTTTAAAAAAAAAAACCAGCCAATTTTGCTTAAGAATGTCTTTGATGAAGCAGTAAAAATTATTTTATTAAGCCCTGACCTTTGAGTCTCCTTAATATTCTGTATGATGAAATGTTTCCATAAAGCATTTAAGTTGTAAGCTGAACTAGTGTCTGTCTCTCTCTTTCTTTTTTGTTACTACCACCAATCTCTCCCATCTTCACAGTCAAATAGGGGGTTCATGCTCACTGCTTTCACTTTCTTAACCACACATCTACTCAGCTAACCACAACCTGGCTTCTGATTTTATTGAAACTGCACTTGCTAAAGCTAATAGTTTCTGATTACCAAAACCAAGGGACACATTTTAGTACTTATTTTACTTAAGCTCTCTATTGCAACTAACATTTTTGAGTATTCTTTTCTTGAAATTCTAATAATGATGCCAAGATGTTATTTTTTTCTCCATCTTCCTAACCATTCCTTCTCTCCTTTGTTGGCACTTATCTATTGAATCTCTAGCCCAAACTGGTACTTTAAACTCTAGATCCATATACACAACTATCTATAAGATACCACCACTTAGATACAAGCTAAAAGAGAACATAAACTCAATACTTCCAAAACCTTCCACAAAGAAATCTGTTCCTCTTCTTAAAGACCTTGGATAATGATGCCATTTCCAACCCAAGTCAGAAATACAGCAGTTACCTTTGAGCCCTCTTCTTCATCTTCCAAATACATTCTATTTCTAAACCACTCTAACCCTACTGCACCTAATTTTAGGCTCTCATAATTTTTCAAGCAACAGATCTTTCTTCCTCCAAGTTTGACCTTTTCAATCACCCTCTACACTGCTGACAAAATGATAATTTCTAAAAGGCAAATCTAATTGTATTATTCACTTGTTTAAAACCCTCAAGTAACTTCCTGCACCCTACAGCAGGGATTCTGGGCTTGAGTGGAAGCAATCTAATAAACACCTTCATATTTTATACTCTGCACATAGGCATTTTCCTAAGGAAAAGGTCCAGATTCCCAAAGTTCAACCTGAGGGGGCAAGCTCTTTGAAACCTTTCAGAATCATCTCAAACCAAATCCTTCCTCCTATATAGTATGCATATATTCCAGCCAACCCCAATTACTTTAAGTTCTTATACAGGGATAAACTGCTTCAATTTTTCACACCACTGAACATAAGATGCCCTTTGTTTGGAAAGCCACTCCCCAAATGAACAAGTACTCATCCTTCAAATGTTCTTTCATCTCTAAAGTCCTCCCTAGCTCCTCCAAGCAACTGCTCCCTCCCTCTTTTCATCTACTATACTTTGCATTTACCTTTATTACAGTATTATATGGCATTTTCATTTATTTTCATGCTTCCATGCTAGAGTTTAGCATAGTGCTGGTATATAATACTCAAATATTTGTTGAATAAATAACTGCACCATCAGCAATGTGTAGTCTTTTCCTAAAATGCTCTCCTGTGGAATAATAAGCTGCTGAAACTGAGAGTATTTCCTTAAGCTTAAAACAGAATGTTTTTTAAAATACATCAGAATACTAGTGAGCTTATCACTGGAGCTTTAAAATATTAAGGAAAGAAGTTTTTAAAGTAAGTTGACAAATAATATATCTGCAAATATAAATAACCACCTCCTAAATGAAAATCTGAATTATTAACTATAAACTTAGTTGTAATCTTCAGTGAGACTAAATCTGCTAGGTAGACGTCTCTTTCTTAACCTTTCTATTTGATTAGCAATGTGATTTTTTCCTCTTGCAATTTTTAATTTGTATATGCCAAATAATAACTTTCTTTATATTTAAATCTGGACATACAATTAAAAAACTCTGAGTGCATCTGTGTGAAATCAGCACTATTTCAGTTTTCAGAAAACACCAAGCAAAACTTTCCAGGAAGGTGTGGGCAGGAAATCGGATTAAATGCCCATCAGAGAATCTGAGTTTTTGTGTTGCTTTTAAAAACATCCTTGGTAGATTAAACAGGAAACTGGAAATTTTCATTTCTCTTCCACCACCTGATCACTGAAATAAAGGGTCAAAGAGTAATGGACGTAAATGTTGCTGCCTATCTAATAAACACAACTTGCTTGCACAGAGGACAGATGTCGGCCGCCTGTTAATACGAACCTGAAAATCAGCACTGAAGTATGTACTGGGCCCACTAAGTTTGAGGGAAGTCTGCAGTGCCTGGTTTATTCGCTAACTCCTCCAAGTGACTTATTGCCAAGGTCGAATTAATCAGTCTCCTTTGATGTTAATGATTGAGTGTTCCCAGGAAAGAACTAAGAGCTGACTTTCCGAGCAGGATGTTGCACGGAAATACCTAAAACAAACTCGCTGTCCATCCACAGCGTGTTAACTGAACCCTGCTGACTCGATGCGTTTTGTTAAAAGTCCTTTAGTCCGCTGCTCTGGCTCACAGTTTATTTTTAACTGTGTTAAACTGGGAGCCAATCTTACAGCAAATTGAGAAGCCAACGCTCGTCAAAGCCCCTCTACAAGACAAAACCAGCTTCCGAGGGAGCCGGGCCTCGAGTCGGCACAGGGCAGGGACGCCGGCGCTGAAGCCCTCGGGCGCGACTCGGGCGCCGGGTTTCGGTTAGACCGCAGCAGGAAGTCCTCCCTTCCTCTGCGGGAGGCAGCGGAGCCCAAGGGAAACCTGAACTCGAGCTCCACGGGGCACCCGGAGGTGAGCTCCGCGGTGTAGGGCGGCTCCGGCCGGGGCCAGCGGCCGGCGGACTCGTGATTCGACGCCGCTGCGGCGTCCCCGCCCCGCGCGGCCCAGCCGCGGCCTCCCCCTGCCGTCCACGCCCGTCCCGCGGCGGCGGCGGCCTCGGAGCCCGCGGCGGCTGCACTCACCCACTCGAGGACCTTGATGAAGCCAAGCGGCTCCTTGAGCGGGTTGATGTTGATCTGGAAGCCGGACATCCTCTGAGGGAAGGAAGGAAAGAAGAGTCAGGACAGCGGGGCGAGGAGGAGGGGACCGACGAGTCCCACGCAGCCGGGCGGCGAGGAAGGGCAGGTGAAGCGGGCTGGCGAGCTCAGGGGCGGGTCCTGAGGAATGCCGGGCGGGGCGGCGGTTGAGCCGCCGGCGGAGGAGCCGGGGCGGAGACGGAGAGGGGCGGCCGCGGAGGCGAGGGGCGGACCGGGGCGGGGACAGGGAGGCTCCTCCCTGGGCTCCACCTGGCCGAGCCGGCTGATCCTCTGGCGAACCAAATACATGTTGGACGCCATGCTGCGTGCGCCGCGCCCCCTTCCCTGAAGTTCGGCCCCCGGCGCCGTGACGCCTCCCGCGCACGCGCGCGCCCCGCAGGCCCGCGCCGCGCCTCCGGGTTGGCGCCTGCGCAGCCGGGGCCGCCACCCGCGTAAAGAACTTGCTCCCTGCCCTCCCGCGCCCCGCACCCCGCACCCCGCACCCCGCGGGCCTGGCTCCCCCGGCGTTGGGCTTTTGGCTTTCCGGGGTCTCTCTCTGATCCCCTCACCAGGGCCAACCTCACCTTGCTCTCTCTCCTTCGCAGTTTTCAACTTTTAGGTGAATTTGTAATGTACTATCACAGCTAGAGTCCCGTGTCAAAGCTTGTGTTAGGGGCCTTATATTAACATGGTGGAAAGTTATTGCGGAACAGCTGACTTTGGGCAACCATGCTGCAGGGTATCTCGGAAGCATGGTTCACCAAACATTCCTACGGAAATTAGGTTTCTTCTCAAAGTTGTCATCAGAGCCTCGGTGGTTAGATGAACAGTATTAAGGGTTATGTTTAATAGAAACAAGCGTGACTGGACAGGCCTTTAGTGACCAACACTGTCCTATCCTGTGAAGTCCTCTACCTGACGCACCCTTGGTGTCTTTCTTCAGATGGCTAACACCTCCTACAGGAATTAGGTGACAACTTAGGAGGACCGAGCCCCAAGATAGTGATCTTGCTGGCTTCCTCCATGCCTGGAAAGTTCTTGGAGAGCTGGAATGGTGTCCTGTGTGTATATATGATAAGATAGTTAACAGAGCGTAACACTTAGTAAATAAGGAAGAAAGGACGTTAACAAGAGGATCCCCAGTCCAGCCTCCAAGTACTTGCCTGTATGAATCGAGCAAGTACTCGATTCGAGCGTCCAAGCACAAATATGAATCAGCTGATTGACCTTAGACTTGATTCTCCCTCAGATTTGAGCCAGAATCTCTGGCACAACATGTTATAGGCTTACTCTAGTAGGGCTGTTATGGAAAATACTAATAATAACCAAAATTGTTCTATCTGCAGTAGTATTACTGGACTCTGGTGGTAGTACACTAAGTTACTTAACATAATTTGTGATTGTGTCATTTTTTCTTTGCTGTTTATAATACTGGACTTAGGTGACATAATACTTGGGATTTAGGGATGCTCAGAAGGCCAGAATAGAAGCTGTATTTAGATAAATGATATCATAAGTATAATATTCCTTTGTTATTCAAAAAGGGAATCTAAACGTTCAGTGGTTTTATTGGCAAGATAAGACTTTGCATCTCATTTCCAGCCAATATCTTTTCTTTTTAATTATCTTGGAAAACAGTTTGCATTATCTTTTTTTCTGAAAAGACAGTATTTAATTTAATACCAATAACTTCAAAACCTGAGTTTTGCTTATAAACACAAATAGGTTTTCACTAATGAATTCAACAATCATTTTGGAAAAATTATAAAATAACTCTAAATGTATTTATTTATTTGCGACAGAGTCTCACTATATCACCCTCAGTAGAGTGCTGTGGCATCACAGCTCACAGCAACCTCCAACTCTTGAGCTTAAGCGATTCTCTTGCCTCAGCCTCCCAAGTAGCTGGGACAAAAGGATCCTGCCATGATGTGCCAGTATTTTGTTGTTGTTGTTGTTGTTGTTGTTGTAGTTGTCATTGTTGTTTGGAAGGCCCAGGCCGGGTTCAAACCTGCCAGCCCTGGTGATGTGCCTGGTGCCCTAGCTGCTGAGCTGCAGGCACTGAGCCTCTAAAATGTTTTTAAACAATAGATTGATTCAATAGGCCCAGGAAGTTAATCTCAGGATAATTAAATTGAGATCTTTTAAAATAAACTTAATTTTTTAATACTTTTGATTCATAGCAAAGTTGCAAAGTACAGAGTTCTGTATATACTTCACCCACTTTCTCCTAATGTTAACACTGTATATAACATCTACATTTGTCAAAACAAAGAAATTAATACCGATATATTGCTATGGACTAAACTACAGAATTTTTCAAATTTCTCATTTGTCCATTAATGTCCTTTTATTGCCCAGGGTTCCAATACAGGAAACCACATTTAATCTAGTAAGGTCTTTTTTGAAGGATTACTTAGGAGCAGAGGGAAATAAATAAGTCAAAATCTTTTTTTTGAGACAGAGTCTCACTCTTTTGCCCAGGCTAGAGTGCCATGGTGTCAGCATAGCTCATAACAACCTTAAACTCTTGGGCTCAAGCAATCCTCTTGACTCACGTTCTAGAGTAGCTGGGACTACAGGTAGCCACCATGATACCTGGATAACTTTTTTTTATTTTTAGAAATAGGCTGGACTCAAACTCTTGAGCTCAAGGGATCCTTCTGCCT
Organism: Perodicticus potto; assembly: GCA_963574655.1. Taxonomy (NCBI): domain Eukaryota; kingdom Metazoa; phylum Chordata; class Mammalia; order Primates; family Lorisidae; genus Perodicticus; species Perodicticus potto. The sequence goes on along the minus strand of CAUYRH010060985.1, from coordinate 23,003 downwards.
TGGCCTCCCAGAGTACTAGGATTATAGGCTGAGCCACCATGCCTAGCCAATAGAATCATTTTCCATTCTGTTGAAAACTGAACAAGGTACTTGAGATGGATTCAGTATATGGCAAATTGCCTTGACCCCAGGAGCCTTTTGCTTTATGGCTGCTGCCTGTATATCAGGACTACCCCACTTTGGTTACCTGGTTTTGGTGTCCCAACTTGTGTCTGTTTCCTCCTGCCACATATAATGGAAGCTTAAAGTGCTAAAGTTTGGCGTCTGCTCTCTTAGCCTTGGGCCTCATCACCCATGCTAAGTGTGAGCTTCTGGAGAGTCTATAGGCGTCTACAGTCCTTTAGAGTAGTTGTACAATTCAGTGGTTAGCAGCCCAACTGTGCTGTCAGACTCTTGGGTTTAAACCCTGCTTCTTACCTTTAGCCTTGGATTTAACCTTCCTAAGTTTCCGTTTTCTCGATCCCATTTTGCATGGATGAAATAAAGTTGTAGTGAGGTTTAAATTTTAAAATCATCAGAGATCATTTAAAAGAAAGCCTGGTACAGAATAAGAACTGAGTAAATACCACCGTGTTCCAGAAACAGTGGGAGCATCAATCTACCAATTAGATGGTCAAGAAGCACCAAAGTTCTAGTGTTAAAGCAAAAGTCATTTAAGGAAATCAACTTTACTGGCTAGAGTGAATGAGAGCCATAAGGAAGACTTCTATTTATAAAAAGAAAGAAATATGAAATGAGAAAAAGCTTCTTGAAAGCAAAGCAAATGCAATTTTTTTTATTATTGAAAGTCAAGTGGGGCAAAAATTGTGCTAATTCTCTCTGTGTGGGTCCAGTTTTAGTGTACTGGTATTTGCATGTGAAGTGAGTACAGTTCTCATCTCCTAAAGTTTGGCTCACATTTAAGCAATGAATGAGCAGGAAGCATGTTCTAATTTGTAGAGGTTAATTTTATAAAAACCATCACAAGTATTATAATTAGGTGTCTAAACAGGAAAGGCTTATTGTATAATAACTATTATATAATAACTTAATTTGGCCTTTACGTAGTGTTTTTCATGTTTTAGAGAACTTCCATAGTCATTTTTTCATGTGATCCTTGAATTAAAAGGAGCTTGTAGGAATTATGATACACATTTTGCTGATGGGGAATCTGAAGCTCAGAGAAGAAAGCATATCAGGAAAGGTTTCATAGAGGAAGTAACATAGCATTGAAGCTGGAGAGATGTTGAGGGCTTTCCCCAGGTAGATGGGGTAGTGGGTTTTCAGCATAGATGCTGCACAGGGCAGGGGATAGTGATAAAGGAGAAGGAGTTCTTTAATAAGAGCAAATACTTTGATATGTCTCATTCTTTGGGTAAAGAAGCAGTGTAGAGGCAGGGCCTTATATGTCAGGCTAAGAGTTTGGACTTTATTCTCTGTCAGTGAGTTGCTTTCAGACAAAGTAGAGTAACGTGGTCAGATTTCAGTTTTGTAAGATCACAGTAGTGTAGAAGATGAACTGGAAAGATCTTTAGTTGGTCAGTTCAAGATAGCTGATATTTTCTAAACTTGTTGGTCATGAGATCTCAGGTCCCAGATATGGTGACCATGAGCAAGAATAGACAGCCTGGTTGGCATGATACTGCTTGCAACAAAAGCACGAGATTTAGACACACAAATTAGCCACTGGCTAGTGCCCCAGATTTGTCAAATCTACCGATGTTCTTAGAGCATTACCATTTAATTTCCGTTGGTTTATCTCCTCTGTGTAATGTGGTTTTTTGTATGGTACCAGTTTTGCATATGTTAATGAATCAGTGGAATTCTTCTGACAATAAATCAGAACTTGGGAATGAAGACAAATGCAGACAGTCCTAGAATTCTAGTGAAGGGTGAGGGTTGCACAGGCAGCCTAAGCTATGTAAGCAGGGTTAGTATGGAGATTTTAGGAAACTATTTTGACCAGCTTCTATCGTAAGTGATTATTCAAAAGATTACCATGTTTTATTGTCTCCCTGGAAATTAGAGTGTCCCGAAAGATTTACACAGAGTTCTTAAGTTTAACAAGGGCTTTCTCTTAAGTCAGGTGGGAAGCAAAACAAAGTGTCCACTAGTTTTGTATGAATGGTTTGTTTATCTTATTTGCAATCTCACAGAGAACTGACTTCCTGCCAGGGAGAAAACAGAGTTGATAGATCTTCTGGGACAGTAAAATGGGTGAACAAAGTACTTTGTATTAAGCATGATGGACAGGAGTGCCCCAGGAGCTGAACTTCTTGTATCTGTGGGAAACCTAGAGAAATAAATGCACAGTAGCTCTTCCCTCGGAATTCTGGCCCTGTAGTATTTTGTGCCAGAACCATTATAATCTTCTGAGTGACATTGTAGCATTTATTAAGAGAGTATAGATCACCAAAGATGACCACTTTCACTGTTGGCTAATCATGTACCCAGAAGTATATAATCTTATCAGCAACAAAAATCAATCTTCTAACATGAAGCTGGAGGGGAAATAGAGAAATACCTGAGTGGAAGCTGGTCAGGAAAATTCTGATGCCAATGAAATGATGGCAATGAAAGTTCGTATATTATTTCTCTAGGAAGCATAAGAAAATACTTTAGGTTTCTAGAAGGTTAACTGTAAGTTTTGCAGATGGACTTTTACTTTAAATACACTATAAGGGTTGGCCATTTAAAAGAATCTTTTGGAGAACCTGCTTGTATTCATTGTATTTCATGGGTTTGTATTTTTTATAGTTTTCACTCATCCCAATTTCTATTTTTCTTTTTTTTTTTAATCTTTTTTAGAGACAGGGTCTCATTCTGTCACCCAGGCTGGAGTGCAGTGGCATGATCTTAGCCCACTGCAGCCTTGAACTCTTGGGCTCAGGTGATCCGTCTGCCTCAGTCTCCTGAGTAGCTGAGACTACAGGTACATGATACAACACGCAGCTAATTTTTCTATTCATTTGTAGAGATGAAGACTCACTATGTAACCCAGGCTGGTCTTGAGCCTCTGGCCTGGAGTGATCCTCCTGATTCCTATGTTGGCCTCTCAAAGTGCTGGAATTACTGGTATGAGCCTCCATGTCTGGCCTAATTTCCTTAAAGCAAGAATAATTTGTAATTGTTTAATTCTTGCTTAAGTAAATTGGTCTTTGCCTTCTCAAGCCATTTCTTTAGTTATTGTTGTTTCTTCTCCTTGAGGGCAAAGCAAGGTATTTGGTTTGTATTTAAACCACTCTGCTTTCTTATTTATTTTTGTCATTTTTTGCCTTATAGTGAGAAGCATTGTAATTCACTGACTTTGGACTTTGTAATCAAGGGAAGTGACTTTGTAATTAAGGAGGTATCCATGTATCCCAGTGCACTGACATACCAGCCCTGAAAGGCCATCGTTTGCACATCCCCTATCTTAGGCTAACAGCTTCATGTTTTAAAATACAAACATTCTGGAGAATTGCTACATTAAATGATCTATTACAGCATAATATTTTAATGGGGAATTATATGTTTTTCTCTCCTGACGGTGAAAAAAAATGGGAGTTTTAATGGAAATGTAGCATGAAAGAGATAATTTTGGAATCTGGGGCACCACCCCAGGAGGACAGGCTTAACTAAAGGGAAAAGTTCCAGAATGCCAAGAAACTATAAAAGAGATACTGAATGTCTGGGAAGTGTGGTGGAGAAGTTGCCCAGTATTGAAGAAAAGGAAAAAGAAAAAAAAAAACTAAGACAAACTTGGATTTACTATTCAATTTAGCTTATGGAAAACCAAACTCTTGTAGAATTTGGAATTTCAAGGTTTGCCAATCTCTTAAGAAGAGAGACCTGAACATTTCATACATTCCTTCCAGTATTTATGGTTCCGCCCATATGTACCAGATGCTTTGCTGAGAGCTGATCATGCAAAGTGGAACAAGACATTCTTGTTGGCTCAGTGCCTGTGGCTCAGTGGTTAGGGTGCTGGCCACATACACTGGGGCTGGCAGGTTCGAACCCGGCCCAACAATGACAAATACAACCAAAAAAAAAAAATAGCTGGGCATTGTGGCTGGTGCCTTTAGTTCCAGCTACTCAGGAGGTTCCAGCTACTCAGGAAGCAAGAGATTTACTTAAGCCCAAGAGTTTGAGGTTTCTGTGAGCTGTGATGCCACAGCACTCTACCGAGGGCAACGTAATGAGATTCTGTCTCAAAAAAAAAAAAAAAGACATTTTTGTCCTCAAAGAGTTTATATTTATATTCTAAAGGGAAAGATAGGCAATGAATAAATAAATAAATAAATAAGTAAATACACGAGATGAAAATATATTTTCAAATTGTGATAAGTACAATGAAGAACACTAAGCATACTTTTTACATTTTTACACAAGCCCAAGAGTTTGAGGTTGCTGTGAACTGTGACGCCATGGCACTCTACTGAGAGCAAACAAAGTGAGAATCTGTCTCAAAAAAAAAAAGAAAGAAAGAAAAGAAATATTGTATGGCAATAAAAACAAATGAACTAATTCACAACAATGTGCTAGGACTTAGCTATAAAATGATAACAACATTAAGTAAAAAAATAAATGCACCCAATTTATACAATGTTATATATAATCCTGAGCTTCTTAATGATGTTTCAGTTCATTATGGGCCTCATATATGACAGTGGTCCCAGGAGATTATAACGGACCTGGAAAATTTCTATTGCCTACTGATGTTTTCCTAAGGAACCAACTAATGAGGAGTTGCTGGAACTGGAACAGAAACACAAAGTTGAAGAAGAGGCAAGAAAAAAGAAAACTTCAACTGAAAAAGAACCCCCAAGAAAATTCATGGTGAAGGGTTTAGCAGAAGCTTTTGCAAACCTAAGAAAACTCTTTAAAAAGTTTAAAAACATGGATCTGCAACACCAAAAGGTTTTCATTAATAGTAATGTTCATGGTGCATTATCTGCTTATAAGCAAACATATGGTAAAAATAAGAAACAAACCAAGCAAACTACTATGGATGTATTTCTGAAGAGTGACATCTCCTTAGAAAGACTGTCAGGCACTCTTCAGGAGGTGTTCCGAAAGAAGGCATAGTTACCACAGAAGATGACAGCTTCATCACATCATTGTCACTCGAGACCTCTGGTGGGACAAGATGCAGAGGTGGAAGGTGGTGAATGTTGATGATCCTGACCCTGGATAGGCCTAGGCTAATGTGGGTGTTTGTGTCTTAGACTTTAACAAAGAAGTTTAAAAAGTAAAAAATAAAATAACATTTTAAAAAGCTTATAAAGACGAGAAGAAAATATTTTTGTACGGCTGTACAACATTTGTATTTTAAGCTAAGTATTATTACAAAAGAGATTTTAAAAGTTTATAAAGTAAAAAAAATTACGGTAAGCTAAAGTTAATTTATTATTGAAATAGAAAAATGTTTCTTATAAATTTGGTGTAGCCTAAGTGTACAGTGTTCATAAAGTTTGTAGCAGTGTACAGAAATGTCCTAGGCCTTCACATTCACCCACCAACCACTTACTGACTCACCTAGAGCAACTTCCAGTCCTATAAGTACCATTCATGGGAAGTGCCCTGTTCTATACAAGTGTACCATTTTTTTTCTTTGTGCCATATTTTTACTGTTATCTTTTCTATGTTTGGATGCACAAATACTTACCATTGTGTTACCAATGCCTACAATATTCAGTACAGTAACATGCTGTACAGGTTTATAGTCTGGGAGCAATAGGCTGTATATACCATACAGCCTAGGTGTGCAGTAGGCTTTGTATAAGTACACTCTATGATAGTTGCATAATGACAAAATTGCCTAACAACATGTTTTGTGGAATGCATTCTCTTTTCACGATGGTATTTTTATAAACAGTGAATGTAAAATATACTTTATAGACATACATAGAACTCAATACATTTAAAAAAGTTAAGTAATTCTAACTAACAGTTACCTTGTGTGGGGAAAGGTAGGATGTGGGATGTGGGGATCCTACTGGTTAGATAAGCGTTATGTCAAAGTTCTGGCTTTTGTTTTGGGTGCTAGGCTTACAAAAGTACCTTAATACAAGACCTCATTGTATTAAGAATAGTGAAATAAAAAACACAACTTAGCACAAACATAAGTAGAAGGCCTGGGTTCCCTAGGAAACCATCAGAGGCTGATGCTTTATTTGGAAAGTGCAATCTCAGAGTCATACTGATGAGGGAACATGAGGTGAGGCAGGGAAGGATGGGAGGCTGTGCTGGGATGCTTCAGCGTTGCTTCATGGAGAGCTCTGAAGAGGCAGAGCTGGTAAGCCAGCAGGTGTGTCTGTCCAGACACATGGGAGTCTTCAGGTAGGATAGGACTGCTCCAATTGGAGGGTTGGAGGAGGAAGAGGAAATGGTCAGGATGAGTTTGTATAGTGGGAGGGTAACTTCTCCAGGGTACCACCTCTGACCTCTTTTGCTAATAGTAAGAAACTAGATCTTATACCCTGTGTTATAGCTGAGTCTGGAAGTGGTAGAAGAGAAGCATGTGGCTATCCACCTAGTCACCAGGCAAAATTCTACCTGGCACCAGATAGAGTAGTTGGTGGGGTAGAGGCATCTGAGCTAGTGGCCCAGGGTCCAAGTCAGAATGGCCATGACAGATGAGATGAGTCCCTGTGAGCAGAAGCCTGGGAGTCAGACTCAGGTTTGAATCCCTGTGTGAACTTGGATTAATTCCTTACCTCCCTTGTGCCTCAATAGAATATGGGAATAGTGATAACCACCTCCAAGTGTAGTTGTGAGAATTAAAAAGAGATAAAAGTAGATAATGGCAATGAGCAGAGTCTTTGGCACCTAATAAGTACTCAAAAAATGTTACTCCCCTTCCTCTCACCCCCTGCCATGAAAAATAACTGAGACAGTGTTGGGGGTAGGGGTGAGAAGATGGCTTCATTCCCTTTTCTGCACCTTGTCCCACCCATCCCTTTCCTGATCTGGGCAGTCCAAGGACATTGGGCCCCTGTGTTACAGGGTGAAGGAGGAAAGACACTTTTACCCTCTTCCCACAGTTGGTAGGCCTGGGGTTATACCTTTCCTTCAGGCCTTTGGTTTGAAAATCTATTGGGTTTAGCATGGCATCCCAAATGAAGATAGGTGCTTCATGCGGGCAAATAACTTGTCGCTCCCTGGAAATAATATTCTTCAAATATTTGTTTAGGCTGGATGTACTGGCTCACACCTGTAATCCCAGCACTTTGGGCAGTCCAGGCAGGAGGATTGCTTGAGCTGAGGAGTTTGAAACCAGCCAGCCAGGGCAGCACAAAAAGACACCATCTCTACAAAAAATTTAAAAATTAGGCAGGTGTGGTGGCACATACCTATAGCTACCCTGGAAGCTAAGGCAGGAAAATGACTTGAAGCTCAGGAGTTTGAGGCTACAGTGAGTTATGATTGTGCCACTGCACTCCAGCCTGCATGATAGAGTGAGACCTTACCTCAAACAAACAACAACAAAAAAATTATCTACTACTTACTTTGGTTGAGGGCAAAGCAGGATGAAGGCACCTTTGCGCAGTATGTCAGAAGTTGGGTGCAGAGCTCCAAGGCCACTAATGTCAGATTTCCAGTTTATTTCAGGGATACACACATTTCCTCCTAGTGTGCTACCTGGCTACCTGTTTTTCCAGTCATTTTTTTACATGGATATGTCTAGAGCCCCACAAAGGGTGCCTAGGTCAGACAGAACTCTTGCTATCTGGTAGACTTCGCTTTAATTCAGGATTACTTTTCCTTTTGAGTCACTTAAGAATCTTCATTTCCCAATTTGCCTATCTTATGCATTTAAGGACCCACATCTTTCATGACCCTGCTATAGATTATTGTGTTTGAATACTTACCAGGGACTGAAATAAATTCACACTGCTATTTTTGTTGGAGAAATGTACTATCATGCAATTGGAGTTTTTAGATTTGTGGATTTAGATGAGTAACTTAAACTTTTCCTTTCTTGTTCTTAATTTGTTTTCTAATTTGGGGTAAATGAAGTTGGGGGGGAGGAGAAGCCCTTCAAAGAGGCTCTCCTTATCACTAATGCATGGTTTACACAACACGCATGACTCCAAAACGTTCCTTCTCAGAGCCATTCCAAGGGCAGACAGCATTACCGATTGCTAGGTTGCCTCACTTCCCTTTGAGTTAATTCCCTGACCTCCTCAAGCATGTAGAAAATTCTGGAGGAGTGGCCCTCTTTACACTCTCACAAATTCTATTTGGCCTTGTCATCCTGGCTCACTTTGTACATGGGCAGATACAGTTGCTTCCAATTTCTTTCTGGTGGGCAGAGATGAAGGGAGTAGAAAAGCATTTAAAGATTTTGCACCACTGTGCAAAGTATCATTGTGAACATTATTTTTTACTTGTTCCCTGGAATACCTCTTGAGCAAAGCCAGGAATTCTACTACCAGAGCTTTCCTTAGGCTAATTTTTTTTTGATTGTTCATAAAGGATCAGTGTACTGGAGGACCCACATTTTAAATTGTTTTAAGTCATCTATGTCTTAATGCGAATGGCAGGCAGATTGTTTCAGGGCAGTTCTGAGGACATCTCAAGGCAGTTTTGTCCCTTAAGACCCAGAGAGAACTTCCACTTTGGTAGGAGCTGTCCTGGGCCTGCTTATAGGTGGCCAGTAATGTTTTGACCCTAAATCTCCCCTCCTCCTTGCAGATGTATGTGTTCTTTGCCTTTAGCTTTTAACTTAGAAATGTCTATTTAGGATAGCAATGGAAAATAGGTGGTAAGTTAGCAAAGTCAGCAGAGGTTGGAGAACCCATAAACAATAAAATACTAGAAAAGTCTCACCCAAAATGCAATAGTTAAAAAAGCCAAACATTAAAAAAAAATCCAAGAGCCAAGAATAAAGGCACTTCAAGTGAAGAAAATTCCTGATACTTTTTGCACTCTCTCTCTTTTTTTATTTTTTATTTTTGGCCCTGTGTGATATTGGTCCATCTTTTATGAAGGTCAGTAACTTTAACTAATGTTAGAATGTCTCTTGAGGCAATGTGAGGTTATATGGCACGTAAACAGTAGGCAGTTGCTGATCAAAGGAAAACGTCATTTATTAATGTTATTAATGGGGAAAAGATCAGCCAGGTGGTGGACATCCCTTTCAGTCAGATTCCTCATTCCCTATGGAGAGCATCCTTGGGTTGGACTTTATTGAGATGTGAGATTAAAGGTGTGAGAATCGAGCCTTGTTTTCTTCCATGTCTATTCTTAGATAATCCATTTATTCTTTTTCAATTCATCAGGACCGCTCTCAGAAAATGTTGAGTACTGGGTATGAATGATAATCACTTATGTGTTTTTTTGTGGTTTGCAAAGCATCTTTGCAGGCATTGTTGCATTTGGTCCTCCCAGCAACCCTGTAAAGTAAGCTCTATATTATTATTATCATTATTGCAATTTTACAACTGTGGAAATAAAGCTTAAAGGAATCAGGTGACTTGCCTATAATCCTAGCACTTTGGGAGGCAGGAGGACCACTTGAGCCCAGGAGTTTGGGGTTGCTGTGAGCTATGATGATGCTGGGGCACTCTAGCCTGGGTGACAGAGTGAGACCTTATCTCAGGAAAAAAAAAAGAGAGAGAAATGAGGGGACTTGCCTAAAGTCTAAAAAGAGAGGATGGCTCCCAGCTCAGTCTTTTGACCCCAAGTCCTGTTGCTCCCTAATTCACGTTAATTCAGAGGAGATGCCAGACGTCCTCCATGCTCTTCTCTTATTTTATTCATAATACAGGTAACCGTGATAATAGTGGCCAACGTTTGGTGGGAATTTGCATGATTCCAGGTATATCCCATTTAATCCTCCCACTGATCTTATAATACAGACTTCATCACTAACCTTGTTGTACGGGTTAGCAAGCCAAGGCTTAGAGAGGTTAGGTGTGCTGACAAAGGGTACATAGCTAGTGAGCAACAGAGACAGGTCAAGTCCAGACCCATCTGGTGCCTGGGCCCTTCAGCACTCGACTCCATCACTCTGCTGTGCTTTTGTTTTCTCTCCCAAGGTCTCCTGCTCCTTCCAAGTGTTGGCTTCAGTACAGCAGAAGCACACAGAGTACCCTAAGGGCAAAGAGCTGAACTCCAGTCTGTGGGGAGGACACAGAAGATGAACAGTGGGCCTTCCGGACTCACAAGAGTGTGAAGCACAACTAACCTGCCGACAAGGACTGACAAAGCAAATGAACAGCAGCGATCGGGCTCAGGACTTGCTACCCCCAAATCTGGCACCTTGTCACTTCAAGCAGTCTCAGCTGAAGGAATTTGAGGAAACCACAGAAAACCACCTTTCTTACCGGAGGCAGGTGGTAAAACCCGAAGGCTCTCGGACCTTCCCCTGGAGCAGGTTCCAGGATGCTCACGTGAGAGGTATGTCCTTATCTCTGAAGACACAGGACACAGAAGAATCTGAACAAGCAGCCCTTGCTCCGTTCCCCCAGCTTATTGCTATTAGATCATGCTCTTTGCTCTATCGTATTTCTCCATGACTGTCTACTCTTCATTAGACCTGCTATAAAAAACAGGCTTAACTGTTCCTTCAGGCAATTTCCTTATGTAGACTCCCATATCTTGTACAACTTACATTAAATACATGTATATGCTTTTCTCTTGTTCTTTTGTTAGCAGGGTCTCAGCCATGAAGAAAAGATATTTTTTCTCCCCTGTAGTACCCTATTAGAGGACCACAAAAAACAGGCTGCTCAACCCACACGGGTGTCAGGGACTTAACATTTTATAGCAGGAAGGAAGTGCTCCACACCAAGGCACTCCTTACTAATAATGACCTAAGGGTCATAGAGGGCTCAGGGTCACCAGCTGGGAGCTGGGCAGTTCCTTCAAACACCTGTGGAGGCAGCATTATGTTGTGAACATGGAAGCGCAGGTGAGGGTTAGGACTCTCCAGTTGGTTACGATTGCTTCTGTACTAAGTAAATCCTAACAGATAAAACTTCTCTGATGGAAAGGCCACTTAGGGTTTTGCTTTGATTTAAATCAGTAAAACATCCTGTCCACCTTTGAAAGATATGTAGCTCATTGCTTTACTGGCTGAAGCTGGCAGAGGGTGAGGGTGGAATTTGGTGAGAGGAGAAGAGAATGAGACAATTTGTTCAATTTCATAAAAAGAAGTCTCTGGAAGATTTGGAGAAGGTGGGAGAATCCTCGTTCTTTCATAATCTATCAATTCCTGGGGAAGCATCCGGGGGTGCAGTTCTCCAGGTCATGGCTCCTGGTTCTTAGCCCTGGATGCACATTAGAATGACCTAGGGGACTTTTTAAAACCACCGGTTGCTGGGACTTACATCAGAATCCATGTCCTGTAGGTTTTCTTTTTTTTTCTTTTTGAGACAGAGTCTCTCTCTGTCATTCTGGGTAGAGTGCTGTGGTGCTGTTGCTCACAGCAACCTTAAACTCCTGGGTTCCAGCAATCCTCTTGCCTCAGCCTCCCAAGTAGCTGAGACTACAGTACCTACCACAATGCCCAACTATGATACGGAGGTCTCAGTCTTGCTCAGGCTTGTCTTGAACTTCTGAGCTCAATCGATCCACCCACCTCGGCCTCCCAAAGTACTAAGATTACAGGCATGAGCCATGGTGCTCAGCCTTCCATCCTGTAGTTTTTAAAATCTCCCCAGGTGACTATGAAGCACAGAAAGTATTACTGTTCTAAAGTTCCAAAATCAGAAGTGAATAACTGACACAAGTCCAGTTAATCATTTCACCATTTTGGTGATTCTGGAAGGGAACAGGCGTTGTTGATTGATTTTAAAAAGGGGAAGCGGGCTCGGAACCTGTAGCTCAAGCGGCTAAGGCACCAGCCATATACACCAGAGCTGGTGGGTTCGAATCCAGCCTGGGCCTGCCAATCAACAATGACAACTACAACCAAAACATAGCCAGGCGTTGTGGCAGGCGCCTGTGATCCCAGCTACTTGGGAGGCTGAGGCAAGAGAATCGCTTAAGTCCAGGAGATGGAGGTTGCTGTGAGCTGTGATGTCACGGCACTCTACCCAGGGCAACAGCTTGAGGCTCTGTCTCAAAAAAATAAAATAAATAAATAAAAATAAAATAAAATAAAAAGGGGAAGCAAAGACCAGAGAGGAAAAATTTGCCTGGGTCAGATGGCTGGGGAGTGGCAGGGTTAGAAAAGAGGCAGTTTCCTTTCCTTTTTGGCCTCTCACCCCCTTTGTTTCTAGAAGCATATTATGTGATTAGTTGTTCTGATGGCTCAGCTTTATGTGTACCCAGGCATGAAATTTCTACTCCTTCACTGGGCAGCCTTTCCAGTGAGACCCACACAACTGTTATTAAGTGTGTCCTGGTCTGGAAACCCAAATATTTCTTTCCTGATTCTAGCTCTTTGCAAGTATGAACAGTGGGTCATCATTACACTCTTAAATTCGTTTAGAAGGAGGAGCCAGGCCCTTCATGTTCATTCTGCATATATCATAGCCCATGCATGCGCAGTGAAAACGCATTGGTGAGGGTGGAATTCAGACCTAATCCAGTCTCAGCTTTCAATCCTGCTGTAAATCCAGCATGTCTGCCATGCAGCAACAGCAGTTAATTCTTTCAGAATTCAGAGCTAAGTCCCCAAGGAGGCCTGTGCAGGGGCTATTTGAATGGTGGCCTCTTAGAGGTGCGGTCATGTTTCCTGATTTAACTGGGTCAGTTTGGTTGTTTATTTTTTGCCATTTGATTTCAGGGCAGGGCTGACTTCAGTGGTTGGCAATTCCCCGATAGCTCATGCTCTGAGTGACTGGGACAGGTGTTCAAGAGCCCCCAGTGACTATCATTTAATTTTGTTCCTCCCCCAGCCTCATGGTTTATATATGAGTTGTTATGTGACAGAGTTCTATTTTTAACTGCAATCATGTTCAACTGGAATCATGTTCTTTAGACACTGCATTATGCAAGCTAGCTCCAAAGTTTGCCAGGAGTGCTAAACTAAACTGTGACAATTCCCAGACGTAGTCATTGAAACTCCCGCAGTGAACCAAACAGCATGCTTGGCTTGCTGCAAGATACAGAGGTTCAGTTGTGTTAAATAATAACTGTCGGACACTACCTGAGGAGAAAGCCATGTCTGGCTGTTTTGATCAGCTTCTCTCATCTTGTCTCCTGTCTAATCCCAGAATAAATCCTTTGGGCTTTAGGGGAGGACATTAAAAAGGCTTCTAGTGAAGAAGATTAAGCTTGAAACAAGTTGTAATGAGGCATGAACAATGTAATGCTCATTGTAAGCGATCTTCTCAGGTTCTAAGCAGGAGAGAAGGAAAGATGGTTTAGATGGAGGGCACCCTGCTGAGAAACCCCTTTGATGTAGATACTTCTGTGGTGCCATTCATTATCCAAAATTGAGAACAGGAGACAAGTCCACCAGCAGGTTCTCAGCTTTTTTTCTTGGGGCGATCAGAGAGAAGTGGCTGAGCCAGGGGTCTTTACTTCTGACCTCTTCCGGAGATTGACATCTGGCTTATCTAAGATGACCCAGAGAAAGGGCAGAGTTAGCAGTGTCTGCAAGGAGAATGTTAGTATCAGTAAGGAATTTTTTGTGACAAGCAACAGAAATAAACTCTTAATAGGAGTTAACCTACTTAAGCTGAAAAGGACTTTTTAGAAAATAAGTTTCCTGAGAGCAGGGGCTGGCTTGCTCACAGCTGTTTTGTCACTAGAGCAGTACCTTGAAGGTACTAGGCATTCAGTGTCATAGTTCTTCCCAGCTGCTATGATAAAATTTCTTAGGCTGGGTAAATTATAAACAACTGAACTGTAAGGCTGAGAAGTCCAAGATCAAGTTGCCAGCAGATTTCGTCTCTGGTTAGATGATGCTATGTCTGAAGCTACGTCCTCACGTAGCAGAAAGGGCAAACAGCGTCCCTGAAACCTCTCCTAGAAGGGCACTAATCCCATTCGTGAGGCCTCCTAAAGATCTTACCTCTTAATACTATCACATTGGGGATTAAGTCCTAACATAGGAATTTGGGGGCAATGTCAATATTTAGACCATAATACTTGGTAAATGTGGACTAAAAGAAGATATAGGGTGGATCAAAGAATTGTTAAAAAGACAGAGAACCAGTTTCAGAAAAGGGTAAGAAGGAGAGCATCTCTGAAGGGACTTAGGTAGCAGGAATCAGGTCCCTGGCAGTCCCACCAGGACACCACTGCTGAAATGAACGCTTTTCAACCATTTTTATATTTTTGAGTATCACCTTTCAAAGTCCAGAAAGTAAGAGAGAGGGAGAATGCGTTGGAGTTCTCCAGAAAATACAAGTAATATATATTTTATATAAGATATCTATGCATATATGATTGTTACATATATTCCCTTTATTTGGATTCTGATCAATAGCTGAACCACTGATCAGATTCAAGACAGAACTCTAAATCCAAGACTCCTTTAGTGTGGCAAGTCTACCATAGTCCCCAAGGAAGCTGCCTTCGAGGAATTAGGAATCACTGCTGTCTTCCTGGGGGAAGTCCTGAGAGACACACATAGCTCAGACCAGACCAGTGGAAAGTGAGAATGGGCAGATATTGCTACTCCAGGCCATATCTGCCATGAGATCCCCTTCAGAGGTTTGTAATCCTGATTTCTGATTAGCACATTTAGATAGATGGAAGGACTCATTGCAAATTCTTCAGATCCATGACGAGGTAGACAAGATTAACAGTCTGAAATGAAAACAGATACGAAAAAGTAAATAGAAATCTAATATTTTTTCCCATAGACTCACTGGTCACATGGCACACATTCTGGGGGAGGCACAGCCCTCTTTGTGGACAACTAACTTAGAACCTGTGACATCTCTTATAACACCTGTGTAGACAGGGCTACTTGGTTACAACACTGTCTGTGAGCCTCATGCTTCATTGCAACACAGTGGTCTCTAGGTGAGGGGTTGGCAAACTACAGCCCATTGGCCTCTCTTAATAAAGTGTTATTGAGACCCAGCTACACTCACTAGGTTAGGTATCATCTGTGCTGCTTTTATACCATAAAGGCAGAACTGAGTAATTGCCCCCAGGTATGGTCCACCAAGACTTAACTACTTATTATCTGATGCTTTATAGAAGAAGTTTGCCAACTCTTTCTCTAGACAGTCAGTGTTGCTCATTGTGTGTTGCTCATTGTGTGATGCAAGGTAAAACTGTGTGCCATCCTTGCTCTAGAGTTAGGCTGGAGTTTGGAGCATAGTGCTTTGTCCTAGTGAGGCCCAACTTGGCCTTGCTTTCTCCCAGATTAGCACTTAATCCTGGCTGGCTTTCTTAGAAAGCTTCAACCATTGGCCCCAGGGACAGAGAACCAAGTATGGTCACCCGAAGTCCATGTCCTACATAGTGTGGGAGCAGCTATGTCCTCTCCCACCCCCACCCCTCAGCTACCTGTCTCAGGTGGATGTGTGAGCTCCTCAGCTCAGGTAGCACAAGCAGCTGAGAGGCCTCCATCGCTGGAGGGCTGCACTGATGTCACATACCCTGAGGGGGCTGCCTGCTAGGTGCTGAGATGTCTGATTTCTCAAGAGGAATCATTTTTCTTCTCTAATGCAAGATTTGAGGTGGCAGTGGGAAAAGGAACTAAAATGGTTTATTCCACCTGTCCTAACAAGCTCCACTTGTGATGACACTCCCTTAGCCCTCCCTCTGTTACTTTGGCCATTGGAATAAGAAAGAAAAGGAGTAAGGCTGAAAAAAGAGAGAAAAAGAAAAGGAAGGCAGAGTAAGAAAGTATTATTCTGGAAGTATAAAAGTGTTTATATATTGTGAGATATTGAATTTGAACCTAAATGAGGTCTACTCCTGCCAGGTTTGAGCGATTCTTGCAGACTTATTAGGTACCAGCCTGAATCCTCGTGCAGGGGCTAAGAAATCTGCTGAGACAGAAACTTCTTCAGGGAAGAACCTGGCAAATGAGCTTGGCCTGGTAAAAACATCCCATAGTCACTTCTGTGAAGTCCTGCTATGTTCCAAATGTTTGTGGCCCCTTACAATTCATACATATATAAGTATATACGTATATATGGTACCCGTATATACATATATATTTGGAGGTGATTAGATCATGAGAGCAGAGCAGACACTTGGGATTAGTGTCCGTATAAAAGAGACCCCAGAGCTGCCTGTCTCTTCCACATGTGAGGATATGGTGAGAAGGCACCATCCATGGACTGGACAGAGGTCCTCAATGGACACCACCTTGATGTTGGACTTCCCAACCTCCAGAACTGGCAGAAATAAGTCTCTGTTGTTTGTAAGCCACTCTTCATGGTATTTTGTCATAGCAATTCGAACAAACAAAGATAAGCCGCATGGCACCTGGGAGCCCTGACATCTGTCAGCTCTGCCTCTCGGCCACATCTCTCCTCATCCCTTCCCCTCCTTTCACCCCACTGTCACACACACTATCTGTGTTCAATTCGGAGGGGTTGGAAGTGCCTAGACCTGTAAATAAAAACTGGAAAGTCTGCTCATTGAAAGCCAGCAGACACTGGATAATAAGAATGCCGTTTTAGGCTCAGTGCCTGTGGCTCAATGGGCTAAGGCACCAGCCACGTACACCTGAGCTGGCGGGTTAGAATCCAGCCCGGGCCCGCCAAACAACAATGACGGCTACAACCAAAAAATGGCCGGGTGTTGTGGTGGGCGCCTGTAGTCCCAGCTACTTGGGAGGCGGAGGCGAGAGACTCCCTTGAGCCCAGGAATTGGAGGTTGCTGTGAGCTGTGATGCCACAGCACTCTATCCAGGGTGACAGCTTGAGGCTCTGTCTCAAAAAACAAAACAAAACAAAACAAAACAAAAGAATGCTGTTTTAGTCATATCAAATGGATATAACACTAAGAAAAAAGACAGGTGTTCCCTCTTTTTCTGAGTGGGCACCATGTGGCTTCAGAACATCACATTCTCAGACGTTGTGTCTGTTACACACCTCAAAGACTCAGCTTCCCTGTGGCTCTGGGAGATGGCAGCAAGGCATATCTTCACAGCTTAGCAGGAGCAAAAGCCTCAACAGGGGATTTTCCTGGAGAGAGCCTGATCGTGAGAAAAGAAGATGGGGGCCACTCAGTTCTCTGACAGGATTTGTTTGTGGGCACACATGAGAACATTGGTTAGGAAAATACCCAACTCCCTCTAATATAAGCCTGATTGACACATTTTTGTTGTTATTTTTGGTTTTGTTTATTACTACACCCCTTCTTTTGGAAACATCTAACTATTTAATACCCAGCCATGAGTATGGGCCTGGTTAGTGGCCATTTTTATTTCAGAACTGAAGTCCTAGGCTTTGTATAATTCACATTTCATCACTCTGTGAAATAACTCCTGAGATGTCCTGACTCCTGTTGGTGACTATGGTAAAGACTCCCTCCCCTGTAAAATCCTGACTGTTAGGGGGTGTCCTTTAGCATATGGTGTCCTTAGACAAGCTGCATGGCACCTGGGAGCCCTGATGTCTGTCAGCTCTGTCTCTTGGCCACATTCTTTCTCATCCCTTCCCCTCCTTTCACCCTGGGAGGTGGGGGGAGGCCTGTTGTACTTCATCTGTTCAAAAGAGGACCTTTTTGTCCTTGCACAAAGACACCACATGTCCTAATGGTGGCCCTGGTTTGGGGCCACAGGGGAAGGTCCAAGAGGATTGCAGAATTTTGAGCCAGTCCCACCCAAATCATTGAGCCCACACCAGCACTCCCCTACCTCAAGATTCATCATTAGATGAGAGACAATGAAAATCCCACCTTCTTTTTCGGATTTGGTGAATACACAGCGGAATGTAATTCCTTACTAATGATTGAAATATTAAGGAAAAGCTTGGTGTGAACAAGAAATAGGGGAGAAGCTTCCTCCTTGGAGTGCGAGATGGCCGGTAGGCCTGGGTTTGAGGTCCAGACCTGCAGGCCTCTCAACCCCGGGCCCCAGACCAGCCTCTGCCCTTGCAGGGCTCAGAGTGGAGGCAGGACCATTGTCCTTCCCCCAACTTACGGATATCCTCTATGTTCTGCCTGAACTCTAGGCGATTTGTGTGACAAACATGGGATATTTTCACCCTCCCTCACAGTGTTTTCAAGCTAAGAGAGTAAGAATTACCTTTCCAACAGCAAGGACAAATTTGTAAAAAGAAAAAAATAATTTAGCCTATTTCTGGACACCAAAGCTCAAAGCTCAACCAGCCTGTCCTTAGTGAGGCCAGTGGAAATCCCCTGATAGAGCCCAGAAACGTGCTGTTTTATTCCAAAGGCCATCTTCCCCTTCCTGCAGGGGACGTGGTGGAAGGGAGTCCTGCCCTGTACACCGAACACTGAGGAAGCTTAGGCCAGATTCTTTTTCTGCAGATAGTTTTTTTTCTGCAGTTTTTGGCTGGGGCTGGGTTTGAACCCGCCACCTCCGGCATATGGGGCTGGCGCCCTACTCCTTTGAGCCACAGGCACCACCCTGCAGACAGTTTTTGACATTTATTTTAAACCTCTTTATTATCAACTATGAAACACATACAGAAAAGTATATCAAGTATAATGAACTGTTTAATGTCTTTTAAAATAAAGTAAACTGCGTGTCAGATCAAGAAACAGAACTTTGCTAGACCTGTGGGTCCCTCCTGCCTGCCCCTTCTCGGTGGCAGTTCCCCTTCTCAAGGTGGCCACTGCCCCTACTTTTATGGTCATCCATTTCTTTGCTTTCCTTTAAAGTTTTACTACAAACATGTATATCCACGGACACCATTGACTGATTTTGCTTGTTATTGAAATTTATAGAGATGGACCCATAGAGTGAGTGCTCTTCATGTCTGGCTTCACCCACCCACGTGCTGTTTGTGAGATTCATTCTTATCGTTACATAGAGCTGAGCTTAGTGATTGCCACTGTCGTGTAGTAATTCATTGGATGGATAATCCACGGGTTTGACAAATCTATGTCATTGTGGATATTTACTTGTTACCAATTTGGAGATGTTATGGATAAATCTGCTCTGAGCTTTCTTGTCTGTGTCTCCCTGCACACAGGTGTGTACATTCTAGGAGGATGTATCCCCTGCAGGAGAACCTCTGGGTCATGGGGCACATTCTGTCAGCTCATTAGATGATGCCAAGGTGATTCTGTCGATTTATACATCCACCTGCTGTACATGAGAGGTCTTAGCACTCACATCCTTGCTAACCTCATCCTTGCTTAGCGCTTTCCATCCTTGCTAACCTCATCCTTGCTAAAGATGAGCATGGAAATGCTCACCTTTGTAAGTTTAGCGCCTCTGGTATGCATGGGTATGTTGTGTGTGTGTGTGTGTGTGAGAGAGAGAGAGAGAGAGATTTCAATCTAATTTTTATTATTAGGTTCGTGTGATTTTTTTTTTTTTTTGAGACAGGATCTCACTTTGTTGCTCTCTATAAAGTGCTATAACATCATAGTTCACAGCAACCTCAAACTCTTGGGTTCAAGCAATCCTCTTTCCTTAGTTTTAGTAGAAATGGGGGTCTCACTCTTGCTTCAGCTGGTCTCGAACTCATGAGCTCAAGCAAGCCACCTGTTTCTGCCTCCCAGAGTGCTAGGAGTACAGGTGTCAGCCACTGTGCCCGGCCAGGTTAATCTGATTTTTATTAAATTTTTAAACATAGAATAATAGAGAGAATACTTATATACCCACCATTAGATCAATAATTACTAACCTAGAAGGGCAAGGTGGCTCACGTCTTTAATCCTAGCAATCTAGGAGGCTGAGGCGGGGGGTGGAAGGGTAGAGGAGTGGGGTGGGGTTGGGGGTGGGGGAGAATTACCTTAGCTCATGGACTCAAGACCAGCCTATCTCAAAAATAGTCAGGCGGTGTGGGGGCCTGTACTCCCAGCTATTCAGGAGGCTAAGGCAAGGGAATCACTTGAGCCCAGGAGTTTGAGGTTGCTGTGAGCTGTGACTCCACAACACTCTACCAAGGGCAAGAAGGTGATACCCTATCTCAAAAAAAAAAAATTATTAACCTTTGGCATATTTTCTTTCTCATTTATCTATATCTATCATCTATTTTGTGTATGTGTCCTTTATTTTGAATACTTACTGTCTTAAGAAAAGGGACATTCTACTACACAATAATCAAGAGAATTGACAATAATCCCTTAACATCCATGTTCAACCTGCCCCAATTGACCTGAAAACATCCCTTATAGCTAGTTTTTTGAAATAAAAATCCACTCACAATTTATGCTTTGCTCATGTTGTGTGTTCAGTTTCTTTTCATTTTTAGTGTCTTTTGTTTTGTTTTGTTTTATGACATTGACTTTCTTAAAAGACTGGGCCAATTATCTCTAGGAAGTCTCACATTCTGCCTTTGTTTGATGTTTTCTGGTGGTGCCTCACCTGTTCTCCTCTGGTATTGCCTACGATCTGGAAGTTGGAGCTAAAGGATTGATTAGATGAAACTTGCTGTGATTTTAATTCATGTCTGAACCTGAGTACCTTTTTATGCATTTATTGGCCATCTGGATTTCATTTCTTATGAAGTGATGATCTTTGCCTACTGTTCTATTTGATATTCTGTCCTTTTCTTACTGATTTGTAGAAGTTCTTTATAGCAAGTAAGTGTTGAAATGTCTTATCCCTTGCCTTTTTACTTTTGTAAGGTTATCTTTTGATAAGCAGAAGTTTTAAATTTTAGTGTCCTATTTATCAATATTTCTGTGACCTATTCAAAAAATCTTTCCTAACTTGGGGTCGAAATGATACTATTATAGGTTATCTCAATTGCCTCTCATAATTGGGTCTAAAGTCCTCCTAAAAGTATGTCTAGTATGAGATATAGGCCAGATAGAGGAAGTGTCCATGCCCAACACCATTTATTAAAAACAGGGCCCTTTACACACTACTCTCCAGTGCTCCCTTCATCATAAGCTGAGGGATCCTGTGCACATGGGTCTGTTTCAGAGATCTCCATTCTACCCATGGTCTATTTTCACAGATTTTTAACACCAGCACATACTTTCTTAGTTACTCTAGCTTTATAATAAGTCTTGATATCCAACTGTGCAAGTTCTCTCTCTATAATACTCCAAGATTCTGACATTTTACACAAGACTTGGCTCACACCTAGAGCTTCCCTTTTGGAATAGTATCATGGGGTTACTGTTTTTCCCGGGCTCTGTTCTCAAAAATAACTTACCCAGTTTCCCAGTTGGTCCTTTCCAGGGACTTTTCCCACCCATGGCTTAAATAGCAATTTGATTTGAGCCCATGCAAGTCCTCTGTTTAGAATCTCCATATCTGTTAAGTTCTACTTCTTGTAACAGACTAAAATATAGGAATGGAATCTGAAATAGCTGCTGACCCTTTTAAGGAAAATCACCTGATCTTGGAATATTGGTGACTGAGAGGCTGTTTTGATCCTTCTTTGCGGGCTACACCTTGTAGAGAGAATGAACTCTGCAGTCAGAGTTTTGAGCTTAATTCCTGGGTACACCACCTACTAACTCTGTGACCCTGAGCATGTTAGTTAACGCCCCTGGCCTCAGTTTTTTCATCAGCAAAATGGGGATAAAAATAATATCCATGGGCGGTGCCTGTGGCTCATCAAGTAGGGCGCTGACCCCATATACCGAAGGTGGCGGGTTCAAACCCAGCCTCGGCTGAACTGCAAAACAGAAAAATAGCCGGGCGTTGTGGCGGGCGCCTGTAGTCCCAGCTACTTGGGAGGCTGAGGCAAGAGAATCGCCTAAACCCAGGAGCCGGAGGTTGCTGTGAGCTGTGTGACGCCACGGCACTCTACCGAGAGTGATAAAATGACACTCTGTCTCTACAAAAAATAAATAAGATAAAATAAAATAACTAGGCTCGGCACCTGTGGCTCAACGGGCTAAGGCACCAGCCACGTACACATGAGCTGGCGGGTTCGAATCCAGCCCAGACCTGCCAAACAACAATGACGGCTGCAACCAAAAAATGGCCGGGCATTGTGGCGGGTGCCTGTAGTCCCAGCTACTTGGGAGGCTGAGGCAAGAGAATCGCCTAAGCCCAGGAGTTGGAGGTTGCTGTGAGCTGTGACGCCACGGCACTCTACCGAGGGCGATAAAGTGAGACTCTGTCTCTACAAAAAAAAAAAAAAAAAAATCCACTTCATGGGTGTTTGTGGGGATTAAATAAGATTAAATATGAAAAGAACCTGGCATAGAATACCTGTCAACCATTATTATTATTGAAAAGAATTCCTCTTCCTTTCAAGGGCCTTGAGATTCACAGAGAAGAATGGCAAAAAAAAAAAAAAAAAAAAAAAAAATTCCTCTTGCACGTCTGAAGTGCAGCAGGCTTTACTTGTTGGACACTCCATGCAGGCACATGTGGGACAGGTACATCAGAGGTCCCATTCTACTCTATTCAACTTATTGGTGTAGCAGGGGTCTCCCAGGTCAGGGAGATGAGGCATGGTTCTGCATCTCTAGAGTCAGGGTTGTTACAGATGCTGTTCAAGGCTGGGAGAATCAGACAGTTTACATTTAGTTTATTGAAGAACCAAATGAAAGCCCCTCATAGTGTGGAGCAATACGTTCATAACTTAAAAGCTGAAAGAAATTACAGAGAGAGGCACCACCTCAGCATACTGCAAGAAGGTGAAGGAGGAGGTGTGGGGAGGAGGGCAGAGATGTGATCTTAGGAAAGCTGGGGGCTGGGGTGGGAGCACAGCACAGTCCAATAGCCCGCACCTGGCGGGCAAAGACGTGGTTTCAGCTGTCTAGCCTCGAGACCATCCCCTTCTAGAAAGGGAGAGGTGGTGGTATGAGAGGACAGTCCTAGATGCAGTACCTTTGTGGCGCCAGAGAGAAGGAGAGACTGCCCTGACTACCCTGAAATGCAAGACATTTGTGATGCATTTTATTTATTTATTTATTTATTTATTTTTTTGAGACAGAGCCTCAAGCTGTCACCCTGGATAGAGTGCTGTGGCATCACAGCTCACAGCAACCTCCAATTCCTGGGCTCAAGCGAGTCTCCTGCCTCCACCTCCCAAGTCGCTGGGACTACAGGCGCCCGC